>JABUQX010062095.1:0-16970 GCA_015478945.1 Trachelipus rathkii
GAAGAGATTTAATAATAATAATAATAATTTTATATATATATATTATATAATATATATTATTCATCTATATATATATATATTATATATATATATATATTATATATATATATATATACTATATATATATATAATTATTATATATTATATATATATATATATATATATATATAACCATTTTGCTTATGGTATGTATGAATTCCATTGCCTAATGGCTTGCCTTTTGTTAGCGTTCATATCACGACTCATTCAGAACAACATATCATATCACATACTTATATTAACTCCTCTCAGACAACATCTTCGAATCCCTATCCTTATATCATAACGTGTAGGAGAAAATTGCACATCGTATGTCCTGCGTGTCGTGAAAGGCGACTAGGGACGGTGGTAGTTAGGTTGCTGCCTACTTACACTTATCTTTTGCCAGCATGGCTAAATAGCTGCTCGGAGAAGGTCGCGTGATGCATAAGCGCCCTTCTATCTTCGGCGAAAATGTATGAATCGATCTGTATAAGAAATGTCAGAGGAATAAATGTTTGAGGAGATGAAGAGAGGTGATGGATGTATTTAGAAAGGGCAAATTTGATTTGCTCGCTGTGACTGAACAAAGATGAAAGGAAACGGTTGAAATAATGTAGTGGTGTGGTGTGAAGTGTGTTTTTCTTTGTTGCTGTGGAAATTGTGAAAGAGAGGGTGGGGATATTGAAGGATTTTGCATTTCTGTAATTGAGTGAGTGTGTGATAGCTATTGGTAGGATTTTGGTGTGTGTGAGTATAGAAGGTCTTTTAAAGGTTAAGTTTAAGTTTGAAATAGATCAAAATTTGGTTGGTTTGCGATATATGATCCACTGATGGGTATTTTGAAAAAGAGTACGATTTTTCTGTGATATATTTATGATTGTGTTGGATGGGGGTAATAGGAGTTCTTAGTTCATGTGCCCTATTCTGCTTCATGTTCAAGATTGTTTGTTTTTACGTTGTCACCTTCTACACTGCCGGGCAGAGCTATTTCATAGGTTGGGGTTGTTATTTTACTCTCAAAAGTTCACCCTCATGCGCAAATTAAGCATATGAGCACAGACGCAGGCTTAGAAGTGGGGAGATTAAATTCAGTGGAAATACAGAGATTGAAGAGTTCCACAAAACAGAGGTGTGGGAAAGAAGGAAGCTACACATGAATACTAGCCTGGAGTTACAAATGTCAACACAATACTCGTCGTAAAGGCTATTGTGCTATGAAGGCGTCGTAAAGGTGGTGTACGCGAGCGATAAGTTTCCTCGAGCACTTGGCGCTGCTGGTACCTATTGGAATGAGATAAAGCACCAACATTGTATGTCTTGCAAAAGTATAGAGGTCATAGTGAACTGGAAAGTTCTAGTAACAGTTTATAAGCTTTTTGCCGTTGACTCGACCCTGTCCAATTAAAGAATAACCAAGAAGCCCCCCCCCCCCAGATAATGAGAGCAGTACTCAATACATGGGCGGATGAGACCTTTGTTCTAGCGAGCAACCTGAGAAAAGGAGAAATTCATCACAGTCTATAACAGAACTCCAGTTTTTTGAGTTGGCCCTAGCAAACCATTGTGATGGGGAGGTTTCCAGAATATTTTTGTTCATGTTAAGGCAAGGATGTTTACATTTTCAACAGGAGAGACGACAGAATAGTCGAAAGAGACAGGAAAAAGTTAGAAGGTATTTTTTGGAGAAGGAGATTGTAGAAGTTTGGGTTTTTAAAGAATGGAATTTCAAAAGTATTTCTATCCATCAGCGAGAATAAAATCGGAAGATTAAGACGAGAGGCAATTCCAGAAGTAAAAGTGGTAGTAGAATTGATATGAGTTAAAGAATGAAGGGTCGAGTCATCGGAATACGAGTGGATTAGAGTTAGAGGTGCAGGTGAGAAGATCAATTAATGAAAGGTAGGGAATAATAGTAGGAGATAAGACAGCAACCGCTGAGGACACTCACTATTGAAGAAAGAAGAAGAAGTCGCCCCATCAACAACAGCCGATATTGAGCGCTTTGAAAGAAAGCTACATAAGTAAGCAAGAGAAGGAGGAAACCCAAAGGAGGGAGCTTGAGAAGTGACGCGTGCATATCTCGGGTCAATGCTTGGCATATGTCAAGCGCCGACCACCCCAAGTCCATCCGTAGTTCATAGAGTGAAACCATAAATCCGGTTTGATAGGATGTATAGCAGTAGACTTCGTCCAGGAGAGCCGTACGGCGATGGAGTGAGTTTCCAGATGATATAAGAAGTGAGGTTGAGAAAGGGTTTCAAAGATCTTAGATAGAATGAGTGAGAGGCTACAGTTTGCGATATGTTATAAGGATCTAGAGCGGCCTTCCTTTTTTCGGAAATAGGTTGGACATGTGAGATGTTCCAACAACACTGAGGGAAAGTGCTGTATTGAGACATAAGAGAATATATGGTACACAGGGGCCGAAGAAGATTAGCCTTTTCAGTTGAGAATAGCAACACAAGATTCAGATCAAAGTAAGAGGAGGAAAGCAGATTTTACAGAAGTTGCTAGAGATGAAAGTTTGTCAGTAGGAGAACCAAGAGGTTAGCACTTTCCTTTGATGAAAAGCCCCTTTGCTCGTCGAAGAGTATACCTGCATCGATATTTCTAGCTGAATGAAAAATAGCGAGAGTGATAGGAGAACGAGAATTTTTTCCAAGAGCCCGATAAGCACTGTCTCTCGCCTGAATGGCCAGAGATAAGCACGATCGAAACATGGAATGATGAGAGAAAGTTTTAGTTTAAGAAGGAATGATGAGGAAGGAAAAATTTATCTGAAGAAGGAATGAACCTGCTCATCCCATCAACGATACAGCTCCCTCCTTATCTTTAATTCTTATACATCCATTCATTAAGTCCTATTGAGGTAATGCCAATTGCCTATCATCTGCAAACTTGGAAAAACTACATTTAGTCCTTGGTTAAAAATATTTATATCGAGTCATTGCGCTACAGACCACTCACTAGTAGACTTGATGTGAGCGATAGTTATTCATCTCTAGAGAGGCAGTTGAGATCGATATGTGTGGGTCTCTTACCATCTCATACATAATATATTCACACTTTCTTGAAGCTCTTTCTCTCACTTTATTATTATTATCTATTTATATTATTATTATTATTATATTATACTATATATATAGCGGGAGAGGAGCCGCACCAGTATCCAGCTCGAACTAATATATTCTCGACACACTATAGACAATAAGAGTTGTTGCAGTGTAGCACTAGCTCTCATAGTTGAAAAGTTTTCGGTGAAGGCATGAACCCCTGACCTCCTGTCTCACAGCTTATATACTACATATACTATACTAATATACTTCTGCAAGATATACCTCCTTTATGCACCTGCCATTATATCTTCTTTACTACTACTATATACTACTATACTATATATACTTACTATCTCCTACTATATCCATCATACTATAGTACTATACTACTCATACCTACTACCTATATACTATACTATATAATACTACTATCCCATAATATCATATATATACTCATAACTATACTATATACTATTATACTATCTAGTATAGAGAGAGAGAGAGAGAGAGCAAATTTTAAAAATAGTTTTTTTTTCAATTAATCGTCATCGTCATCGTCAATCGTTCATCGGTGAAATTTGCTCTAATCGTCATCGTCATCGTCATCGGCAAAAATTTCATAATCGTCCATCCACACTCAATCCATACATATACAGAATCCATCTCTGGGGGGTGAACTTTGCCTATCTGACGGGTTCTTCTACTATATTTCAACTATATACTATATACTACTATACTACACTATACTATATATATATATACTATACCTATACTCTATATATCTATATATCTTATATATATATATCTATCACTATATATCCTATATACCCCTATCAAACAATTAGGTCTCTAGCACTCCCTTTTCCTATTTCTGTTTCTCCTTTTTTTTTTCTTCTTAAAATAAGTAGGAGAATATGAGATAGAGAGGAGTGAATCACTGGTTTATGGTAGACGATACAAAGCATTTAGAAAGCAAGTTTAATTTGCTTTTAGCTTTTTAATACAAATTACTTGTATTTCATATGTATAGGAGTGTCCACAGTTTTTTTTTTGTCGTCGTCATTTCATCTAAGTAAATTATGAAGACATTAAACTCTAAATATAAAGGTTTTATAAGCCAGTCAATATAGTAACATTGACTAAACAACAACTTCCCAGAAAGTGACTGTCTTTGTGGATACTAGTCTACTAGAATAATAAACGTAGTGTCATTTATAGCCATATTAAAGACCGTTTATTTAATAGAATAGTCTATTCCTTTTTTGACGATTTTCAATTAATAAAGGTACCTATTTACTCTGCCACCTAGATCGGAAGCCTTTTGGAAGAGCTGGATAATAATCAGTTGATGGAATGCGACCTTGCCGAATGACATCCAGGAGATATCGAGAATAGCTACGGAAAGAGGAGGAGACAACTTTAGCCTCTCAGTCAGCAGTTTCGTTGCCAGTCACCCATACATGAGAAGGGGCCTAACTTAGTGTAATTAATTTTTTTCAAGAGTTAAACAACCTGTGAAATTGTTGTACGGCGGATACCATTGTTTTTTTTTTAGAGTAGGAGACTTTGAGCGCCTAGAAGACACAAAGCGAGTCCGAATAAATGACTTAAGGGTGGTCTTTGTTAAGGAATAAAATTAGAGAGGGAAGGCAATCATAATAGAAAAAATTGAAGCATTAGGGATTACGGTATGGGAGATGCGTGCCACGCCGTCCCGTTGTAGAGCCGTCTGTGAACACTGGAATGGAACCGTCGTGAACTACAGAGTGAAACAAGAATGATTCCTTTAACGACAGGGTGGCTGGATTTGGAAAGAGAGAGAGCAGGACCAGGCAAATGGAAGGAGCTGGGAATAGCCAAGATGTATACCCTTCGTTATAAGAGAATGAATGGCATCACCTTTTGCAAAGGGATATTGGGAAAGTTAAGAATGCTATAAACTGTTTGTAAATGGCCAGTAAGACGGTTTTTGAGACACCTCACAGAATCGGTGTCAGTGCAGACGGTATTGGGATTAGAAAGCAAAGATAGCTTGTGCACATACATATTCCTTTCCATACAAGAGCGGTAATACATCGGCTTCAATTACGAAGCTTTCCCGGGGATAGGGAAGATCGGAATGCTCCCGTGGAGATACGTATCGCCTTATTTTTGATGGGGTCTGATAGTGTAGTAGAGTTGAGGAGGATTGACAATATGCTACTCAGCCATAGCCCAACTTCGATCGAATTAGGGCGATGTGTTATAGAAAATTTAAAAATAATATGATAATAGATTTTAAGTTTTAAATTGAATTCTAATTTAGATTATAAACCTCACTTATAGGAAGAGGCAAAGGAAGCAATAATTAAAGATAAGAAAATATGCCAGAGCAAATAAGTCTTACCTTTAAAACGGGATCAATTACAAATATGCTGGAGAATCTGTTTAAGCCTTCTGATGATTGAAGTTGAATCTTCAACCAGATGTTGAGGGATCCCTCTGTAAAGTATGAATCATCCAGTACGTTAAAGGTTAAAAAAAAAGTAATTTGGAAACATTGCCATAAAAAATTACTGAGGCGAAGCAGACCAAAAACAAATCGATGATAGCTTAAAAGGAGCAAGCAAGAGAAGAGCATGCCGTGATTAATAATCTCTCTCTGCCAATTTAAGTTGGAATTAGATGATTGTATTTTTCCTTTTTCTTTGCATCTGGCTAGACCATTTTTGCAAAGGCATGTTTTAAAGCTCATTTAATAAATTTAAAGTTAGATTTTTATTGTAGGTTTCTGACTGCATTTTAATTATTCATTTAGAGAAAAAACAATTTTGTTTACCACATGGATACCATTTAGTAAAATTTTAATGTGTAGACGTGAAAAGGGACTTGCGATCAGTGCCCCAGGTTTTTAAGGTCACCAACACCAAATTGCGGTTTTTTCCCCTCTAAAACTTCGTTTTAAAGTGTTTTTCTGTGCCTGTAGTCATTCTTTCAGAATTTTTAATTTTTCAAAACCCATGTTTTTGACATTTGTCGTATCAACTTCCAGAATCTTTTTGGAAATAACTTCAAACTTGAAATATGCAAAAAGGGTTCATTATCTACAATATGCATGAAGTACGTTTTTGATTTTTTGAGTTTTGTGCTCAGCGTTGTCCAATTTCAAAACATACTTTTTTGGGTTTTAAAATGAAAAATTGCAATAATTTTTTTTCTGTTCGTGCGAAGTGGTTGAAATTTTCAGGGCATTAAAAAGAAGTTTTAGAGGGCAAAAAAGCTACAGTTTGGTGTTGATAGGGTCAAAATCGGCTGAAAATTCCGAATTCTATGTCCATTTTTAGGGGGGCAAAAATTGGGCTTAGCATGAACCGAATACTGGATCTTCCCCTCTTACAAATAGCATTTGGAGATTAGATTCATTGGAAAAGTGGTATATTTTTTTATTCTCAAAAGCAAGCGAAAAAAAAAAAAATTTGAAACAAAAAATGTTTTAATGTAACTTTGTAAGCACTAAGCTGAGTCAGAGTCAAAATTTTGAATTTGACTGCTGGAGTCGGAGTCGGGGTCGAAAATTTTTGTTTAAGTGGAGTCGAAGTCAGAGTCGAAAATGTTTGCTTCAAGTGGAGTCGGAGTCGAAAATCCAAATTTGAATTTAAGGAGTCAGAGTCGAAAAATTTATTTTACAACTCCGCAACCCTGCTTTAAGGTCCATAACACCTGAAAGATTATCCCATATCTTGTCCGAAGCTTCCTACTTTAGCAGTAATTCCATTTTCTTGTATCTTCAAGAAGTGAATATTCTTTATAACATTTGATTTTTTTTATGTAATCTTAGGACTATTTATAATACAAAAGTACAATTTTATTTAGTTTTTATTTATTTTTGACTGACTGATTATTCATTTCACCAATCAAATCTTCCTTTGACATTTGAAGATATATATGCAGGGCCCTCCATGGTGCTAATTCTTTTCAGCCCAGTATGGCCGCTTCTCTGTGAGCCTTGGTGGGTCCTGTAAACTGACCTCAAAAAAAAAAAAAAAAAAAAAAAATATATATATATATATATATATATATATATATATAATTAATAAATATATATATATATATAATAATAAATAATAATATATATAATATATATATATATATAATATATATTATATATATATATATAACTTAAAATAGAGCTACAGCGATGAATCAGATCAGATTGATCAAACCAAGGCTACTGAGCTGACAATTATTTAGCTACCTCCAACTCTGGTTTCCTAATTTTAAAATGTCGAAATCTATGCTATTTTGACCCCACCATTTTAGAATTTCCCACCAAGTAGTCTATTATTTGAAAACTATGACCAGTTGTACTGTGATGGTGTAACTTCAAAAAATATTACATAATAGAGTTTAAATCGTTTTAAAAATTACATAGAGTTTAAATCGTTTTAAATATTACATAGTAGAGTTTAAATCGTTTTAAAAATTATATAGTAGAGTTTAAATCGTTTTAAATATTACATAGTAGAGTTTAAATCGTTTTAAAAATTAAATAGAATTTAAATCGTTTTAAATATTACATAGTAGAGTTTAGATCATAAATTGGGAATTGATATCTAATGATGTACCACAATAGTATTATTATTCTTTGTTCTTCATCCTCATTTTCATTTTCCAAGATTGGGAGTAAGGTGCTCAGCATGCATCGGAAAAGAAAAGCAGTGAAGAATATGCAAAAAGTCGAAAATGAAGCCGCAGCCCCACCGGCCCTCTCTGTACCATTATCAGTGAAACCGTCGGCAGTCAAAAAATCCACCCCTAAGAGCTTCATGGACGCGTGGACCCCACTATGGTAGACGTCATGTAAGGGTTCATCCCTTGGGCCCAGGTTGGCCACAACCATACCCCTTCACAAAACCCCCGCCATTCACTCCTTTATACACCTTTCTTTCTCGCTCTACCAAATCTCACTTTCTCTCCTTCAAGCATTCGTTTACCGACTCAATCCACTTTTTCTTCGATCTCTCAGCCGGTCGGTTCCCAACACACTCGCCACAATACATCCGCTAAACCAACCGACTACCATTCATACTTTCCACATGACGCAAAACCCATCTCAACATACTTCATTTATTCTCCTCATTTACCCCTTTCTTCACACCACAACAAACCTCCTAATACGTTCATTCCTCATTTTAATCAATTCTTCTCACACTAGCAACACCCCTAAGATTGTCCATCTGAACACATTGAACTTTAGATCTATACTTCTTATTCCAGACCATAGTCTCACTACTATACTGTATAATAACACAGGTAACAACATACCCTCATGTAAGACCCTAGCACACTCAAGACTTAGTCCCTTTACATTATTATTATTTATTATTATTATTATTATTATTATTATTATTATTATTATTATTATTATTATTAATTTCTTATTATTATTTTATTATTAATTATATATTATTATTATTATTTTTACTATTATTATTATTATTATTATTAATTATTATTATTATTATTAATTATTATTATTATTATTATTATTATTATTATTATTATTATTATTATTATTATTATTATTATTCCAGTTGAGAGCAATAAAAAGGCAGCAGCGCATGATAAAAAATAGAGAGTCCGCTTCTCTCTCTCGAAAACGAAAGAAAGAATACCTTCAAGGCCTTGAAATGAAAGTCAGGGAATTGGATGCAGAGAACTCACGGTTAAAAGCAGTACGTTTTATATATATATATATATATATATATATATATATATAATATCTATATATTATATATATAATATATATATATATATATATATATATTATATATATATATATTATATAATATAATATTATATATATGTAATATATATATAATGGTTATATTATATATATATATCTATATATATATATATAATATATATATACTATATTATATATATATATATAATCATATATATATATATATATATATATATATATATATATATATAATATATATATATATTATATATATAAATATATATTAGTAGCTTGGGTTTAAGCCTCGCTACCGTCTGTATTTGTACCCTAGAAATGCCTCATGCATGCCTCGATTTCCGGTACATATGTTTGAGCACCCTACCTTCCAGGATATGGGAAGCAAGGGACAATGATTTATATATATATAGTATATTCTTTCTTTCTTTCTTATCACCTTTCTCTTTGCCCCAAGATTGGGGTAAGGTGCTGTACAAAGCATCGGAAAAGAAAAGCACTAGAGAACCTGACAAACGTCGAAAAGAAAACGCTCAGCCTTACCGCCCCCTCTGTACCATTAATTAGTGAGACCTCAGTCACAGACAGAAACTCCCAACCCTAGACATCCATGGGGACCGCGACGGGACCCTCACTATGGTAAATCGTCAATGTAAGGTTTCATCCCCTGGCCCAGGTGGGCCACAACCATGCCCCCATACAAAACCCCGCCATTCTCTCCTATCATGCACCCTTACTCTCGCCTCTGCCAAACTTACATTTCTCTCCTTCAGACATTCGTTTACTGACTCAATCCACTTTTTCTTCGGTCTCCCAGCTGGTCTGTTCCCAACACACTCACCACTATAACATCCGCTTTAAGCCCAACCCGACTATCACTCATCCTTTCCACATGCAAACCATGCTCACTACTTTCATTTAATCTCTCACTTTACCCTTTCTTCACCACACACACACTCTCTAATACGTTCATTCCTCTCTTTATGCAATTCTTCTCACACCTAACACACCCTAAGATTGTCCATCTGAACACATTGAACTTTAGATCTATACTTCTTATTCCAGACCATAGTCTCACTACAATACAATAACACAGGTAACAACATACCCTCATGTAAGACCCTAGCACACTCAAGACTTAGTTCCTTTGCATTCACCAACGATTTATTGCACCAGCCAACCGTTCTGCCATTCACAACTTTCCTACTACACTCTTGCATCTCCGTTCCTTTCATCCAACATATACCCTAAATATTTAAACTCCAGACAACTTGTTCTAGCTGCTCACATCCTAAATAACTTCACACTGAGGAGTGTCCTCACTCACAACCATAACCTTACTCCTTATCCACGTTTACTTTCAAGCCCCCTCCTTTTAACCCCTCCAAATCTCTCTACCAATACTCTCAAACTCTCTTCAGATTCGCCACACAGAACAAAATCATCCGCATATAATAAGGTAGGGCACCCTCCACTCATCTCCCATTCTCCACCATTCTCACACCATTTCCTGCCATCCCCACCTCGAATTCTTTCATAACCCCATCCATATACAAATTGAATAACAAGGGAGACATAACACAACCCTGTCACACTCCGCTATTAATCCAAACCAATCACCATTGACACATTTATTCTTACACAACAGACGCTTCAAACTATCGTCAATTCAATAACTTTGATTCCATTCCAGAAGCCTACACCAACACCATATATTACTAATCACCTGCCATATACCTTCCCTATTAACTCTATCATCCGCCTGCCTGTTGCAAATCATAAAACCTAAATACCAATTTATTCTTCTTCTCCTCATTTTCTCAATCATTTGTTTTCAATGTAAAGATTTGATCACACATCCTCTATCCTCTACCACTCCTAAAACGCACCTTGTTTCTTCACCAATCAGTCCTTCAGTCACTCGACGCACTCTTTCGACCAAATAACAGACTATATCTTCCCTACAACACTCAATAAACTTATTCCCCTATAATTTCTACAGTTCCCCTTTTCTCCCTTACCCTTATATAAGGGTACTATTACCGCTCTCCTCCAATCCCTTGGAATTATACTCTCCATAAACGCTTTTATTACACAACTTCCCAAATCCAATCAATTCACCATCTCGCCTCCGTTCTTGAATCATTTCACCCAGTAATTTCATCTATACGCGTCAGATTTACCATTCCTTCAAACTTTTTCACTCTACCCATTACCTCCTCCCTTCTAACCCCATCCCAAAATACCTATTCCTTCTTGCACCATCAAACCCACACACATTCACTATCACCTCTTCATTACTGTTTAATATTGTGCAGATTCTCGAAGTGTTCTTTCCACACTCCTCTCACACCCACTTCATCAGTTACAAAAGCACCATCCCTATTCATTATTCTAAGCAGATTCCCCTTATTCTCATTCTTAACCTTTCGCGCTTCCTTCCAGAAGAGCTTCCCATTTCCTTGTAAGTCCCATTCATCCTCCTTCCAAACTTTCATTTACCTCTTGTTTTCCTCCTACGTATACACCTTTTAGTATTTCTTTATTCCTCCTTATAATTCCAAGCATATTTCTTTTGAGTCTTCATCATTTGCTTTTAGTCACATTCAACCACCGCTTTTCTTTTTACCTTTAAACCGTTTGAATGACAGAGTTAATTCACATTTAAGAGGTAATTTTCTTTATTACTCTAACTTTTAGGCACATCACATACTTCCTTTTGCACTACTAACCATTGCTTCTTCAATTTGCCCCAGAATTTGTTTTTCAGTATCAACTTGGTTTCACATTCACCGTTTTTACTAAGCGAGTACGCTCTTACATACTTATCCTTATTATCTTGCTCACTTAACTTCCACTCTTAATTTTACCTACTTCTTCGTATCACCTTCCTTTACATACTCATCACACACTAATTAATTTAACATAGAACTAACATAATGATCCGATAATCCCATTCTAAACCCCTAACTGAATTAACATCCACACATACTTCAACATTCTCCTTCTTCACCAACACTAAATCAATCATAACTTCACTCGATCACCATCTCTACTACACACACTCTACGTATAACTTATGGAATACTCTTGTGTTAAAGAACGTATTACTTACACCACATACCTCTCTCTTCACAGAAATCATCACCTTCCTACCATTCTCATTTTCTCCCGCCACCAACCAAAACCACCTGTTATACCATCCCTTTTTGATCACCTATTTCCAACCATTCAGGTCCCCCAAAAACTATCAATCTGAAAAGCTCCTACTCACCCCATTCCAAAACCATCATTCAGATTATCCCAAAAAATCGTAATCTCTTCAACGTTTCCCTCAGATGGCCCATACGTCACAACCACACATACCTTGCTCTTTTCAAACTTAAATTTAACCATTAGAATTCTAGGACTCACATACACTATCAAAGTCTACCATAGCTTATACCACCAAGGGTCCTCATCAAAATTGGCAAACTCCTTCTCTTCTCTCTCATTCTTCTTCCACCCAGCACGCACACATTCACATCCACCACACCACTCATTTTCAGCTTTTCCTTTCATCTTTGTTTCAGTCACAGCGAGCAATCAATTTTGCCTTTCTAAATACATCCATCACCTCTCTCTTCTTCTCCTCAACATTTATTCCTCTGACATTCCCTGTACCCATACGATTTATACAGTTTCGCCGAAAGATTAAGAAGGCCGTTTACGGCGATCACGACCTTCTCCGAGGCCTGCATTAGCATTCCTGGCAAGAAATGATGGTAGTAGGCAGCCAACCCAACTATCACCGTCCCCTTAGTCGGCTCCTACGACCACGCAGGACATACAGTGAGAAGAATTCTTTCCCCTCCCCCACAAACAGGGATATGCCTACTAACGTTCACTTTACTAAATACTGTTCATTTGAAAGAATGGAAAAATTATGAAAAATGAGGGGAAGAAAGGAAGGTTGAAAGAAAGTGCATGTGGTAAATGCTAATGCACGAGATGCATAACAAATGCATATATATATATATATATATATATTATATATATATATATAATATATATATATATATATATATTATATATATATATATATATTATATATATATAATATATATAATATTATATAATATATATAATATATATATATATAATATATATATATATATATATATATTATATATATATATAGGTATATATACAAAGGTGGGTATTAATCCGTTAATTAACTCGTTAATTTTTTCGTTAACTATTAACGCTTTCGTTAATTTTGAAAAGAAGTAACGGACTATTAACGAGTTACATTTGTAAATTAACGTTGAGTTAAAATTTTCCCCAATATCCGTTAACCGTTACCTTAATTTAAGAGATTATAAAATATTTTCATAGCAGATTTTAAATTGTATTAGATTCGAATTCGATAACAGATAAACTTTTGTTTTTCCAAAATTTCCTAAATGCTCCTCTCAATGGCTCAAAATGTGTTTTTTCTTACACGGCTATTGTAACGTTTTGTAATATTTAACATGTTTTTCTTATGCTGTATTCTCATTTCTTATTGGTTCTCTGAAGAAAAAAAAGATAGTGACTGTTGCCCGTTCAATGAGTCATAACTTCTTTCGTTCGTTACTTGAACTTGCTTCTTTTGTGAATAGTGAAAAATATAAGAAGTAGGCCTAATAAGCGTTGTAATTTATAAAAAATATACATATTTGTATTAAAACTGTAAGTTGGTATATCCTATTATTTTTACAATAATATACCATTAGATTAATTAAGGTATTTACGCTTTCGAAGTATTCTTTGGCAAGCGGCAAAAGTATCTGCTAGGTCAAAGCCTAAATCATCATCATAATCATCATCATCATCAACAAGACTGGGGGTAGAAACTAGAAACAGAAAAGTAGTAGAAGAATATGACGCAAGTCGAAAAGAAAACCCAGCCTTACCGCCCCCTTTATACCTTTTAGTGAGAACTCATCGCATTCAGAAATCCACCCCAGAGCTTCACGGGACAGCAACTGATATTCACTATGGCATCTCGTCAATGTAGGGTTCATTCCTTGGCCCAGGTGGGCCAGAACCCATACCCCCCCTCCCACCAAAACCGCCGCATTCACTCCTACTTGGCACCTTTTCCTCGCCTCTGCAAACTCACATTTCTCTCCAGCAAACTTCTTTGGCTGACTCAATCCACTTTAATCTTCGGTGTCCCAGCCGGTCGTTTCCCAGCACACTCACCACTATACATCCGCTTAACCAACCGACTCTCATCCATCCTTTCCACATGACCGAACCATCTCAATGTACTTTCATTTATTCTCTCCTTTACCCCTTTCTTCACACCAACACAATTCTCATAATAGATTCTTCCTCATTTTTATTCAAAATTTCTTCTCACACCTAAACACGCCCCCTAAAGATTGTCCCATCCTGAACCAAACATTGGTTAGTTTTAGATTTCCTATCCTCTATTCCCCCAGACCATAGTCCTCAACTAACTATAACATAGCCAGGAGGTTAAAGCAAACATATCCTCATGTAAGACCCCTAAGCGGCACCTCCCAAGACTAGTCCCTTTACCATCCACAAAACCCCGAACTTATTGACCCAAGCTACCTTTCCTGAAAAGTTCCACAAAACTTTCCCTACTACACTATATTCAAACCGTTTTCCCTTTTCATCCCACCATATATCCTAAATATTAAACTCAGACACTTCTTTTTCCAGCTGCTCACCCATCTAACATAATAATTCACACTGAGAACTGTCCTCGCTCACAACCATAACTTTACTATTATCTTCGTTTACCATTTCAACCCCTTCTTTTACCACCCCCTCCAATCTCTCTAACAATCCTCTTCTCAACTGCCTCTTTCCAGATTCCCCACACCAGAACCCAAATCATCCCCGCCATTAATAATGGTAGGGGAGCCCGCCGCCAATCTCCTCCATTTCTCATCATTTTAAACCCCTTCTTCTGGCCAACCCCAACCTTCTAATTTTACATAACCACCCATCCCCATAATACAAATTGAAAAATGACCAAGGAGACTAACTCCCGCCAACTCCGCTATTTAAAATTAAACCAATCACTTTCCGAAACTCCCCATTTCTTACCAACGCTTCAACTACTTCTTCCATACATACTTTGGACTTTTCACATTCAAGAAAGCCTAACCAACCAACACCATAATATCAACTAACATCTTGCATAGAGCTTCTCTTTTAATCCTCTCATACGCCTGTTGCAAATCCATAAACCCTTAATTCAATTTATTCTTGTTCTCATTCTTCTTCTTCTTCTTCTTCTTCTTCTTCTTCTTCTTCTTCTTCTTCTTCTTCTTCTTCTTCTTCTTCTTCTTCTTCTTCTTCTTCTTCTTCTTCTTCTTCTTCTTCTTCTTCTTCTTCTTCTTCTTTACTTTCTAGTGTAGTTCCTCTTCTTTTTCTTCCCTTCTCTTCCTTCTTCTTCTTTTTCCTTTTCCTTTCTTTTCTTCTCTTCTTCTTCTTCTTCTTCTTCTTCTCTTCTTCTTCTTCTTCTTCTTACTTCTTTTCTTCTTCTTCTTCTTCTCTTTCTTCTTTCTTCTTCTCCTTCTTCTTTCTTCTTCCTTCTTTTCTTTCTTCTTCTTACTTTTAACTTTTTCTAAAAGTGAGTAACCTCCTCTTTTGAGGAGAATTCATCCACTCTTCTTCTTTCCAAACAGTCTCATCTTTTCTCTGTCCATCTGTTTTACCCCTGATTAACCGCTGTGCTTAATCTTTCATGTGATCCCTTTCACTCCCTTTATCTGTTTTTCCAACATCCTTTCACTTGTCCACTTTAAAACGCTCTGTATCGGGGCATGTCGACCTTTGATTTGTTGTTCGAATCCTTTTTTCCCAACTCCGATGCAATTCGATAAGCCTCGGAAGTTTTCCCGCCACAGGATATTAATATATATATATATATTATTATATATATCCTATATATATTAATATATATATATTATATAATTTATATATTATAATATATAATAATATATATTATTATATTAATATATATATTATTATATAATATATATGTTATATTTGTTGTATTATATTATATATATTAATATATTATAATAATATATATTATATCAATATATCTAATATATTATATATATATACATATATATATATTATATATATATTATATATATATTATATATATAATGGAAATGAATGCTTGAAATTTCAGGAAAAGAACGTCTGCAGGTGAGTTACCTTCCGTCTTGAAAATTGAAAGAAACCAGTGATACATGAGAACTGCGCGATTTCCTGTAAAAAGATCCTCCACAGCTCTTCTGGGATTTATGTTTCTTTTTCTTTTCAATGTTTCTCCTATTATGTAAGTGTATTATGAATATATATATATATATATATATATTTATATATATATATATTATATTTAATATATAATATTTATCTATTATCTATATATATATATATATATACTATAATTATATATATATTAATTATATATATATATTTTATATATATATAATATATATATATGCTAAAGAGGAGTAAGAATGTAACAGTGAGTGGTGAATAACGAGGTGATGCAAAAAGCGGTTAAAAAATAAAAAAAAGAAAAGCGGGTTGAAGAATACACTAACCCCAAGCCTAATAATGAAAGTTTCAAAAAAAAGAAAGATGTTTGGAATTAATATAAGGACGAAAAAAGAAATACTATACTAAAATGCATAACGTAGGAGAAAAGGAAGAAGGTAAATGAACAGTTATATTTGGAAGGAGGATGAATGGGGACTTCCCAAGGTATAGGAAGCTCTTCTGACGGAAGCGCCAAGAGCATGGAATGGAGAAATAAAGGGAATACTTTTAGAATAATGAATAGGGAATGGTGCCTTTTGTAACTGATGAAAATGGGATGTGAAGGGCGAGGGTGTGGGAAGGGAACACACTTGAAATCTGGTTAGATTATTGAGGAAGTAATGAAGAAGTGATAGTAGGGGTGAATGTGTGTGGGTTTGGATGGTGGTAGAGAAGGAATACGGTATTTTGGGGGATCGAGGGTTGTTTGCAAAGGGGGAGAGGTAATGGGCAGAGTGAGGAAAGTGTTGAAGGAAAGGTAAAATCTGCAGGTAATAGATGTATTACTAAGTGCATATGATCAAGGAACG
>JABUQX010062096.1:7500-10000 GCA_015478945.1 Trachelipus rathkii
TAAAGTATAATGTTATTGATGGAAACTACTTCAACGAACCAATAATCTGTGAAGCATCATTTCGAGATGGTCTCAATGAAGTCTGGATCAGTTTGTGAGATTTAGACTACGACGGTACACGTATGAGGGTTAGCATCAAAGCTTTACCTTTCACCTTCGGGTGATTGACAGTCACCTGTCAAAAAATACTATGCTCCAACATCAGTTTTTCTTTGTTTTTTTTTGTTGTTTTTTTTTACCGACAAGCACCCCCGCTCAGGCTGAGCCCTAATTTCTAGGAGGGGTGTATACACATTTAAAGTACGAGAGGACGAAGCCCCAGCCCAAGGAGAGAGTAGCTTACATTCTACCACGACCAGTTGCGAAACCTGGGGACCCTCGCTTGTTAGGCAAAGTGCTCTAACATGATTTATCGACGCTTTTATATTACGATAATTTCACTGTTGCAGAGATAATAGACTATTAGAAGGTTCTTTCCATCAATGAATGAAGTCAACATTTTCAGAATTCAAAGTACAGCTACAGGTATTTAATGATAGCGGAAAGGAAAGGGTAAAATGCGGAATAAACTAAGGTAATACAACTGCTTACAGTCCCTTGAATGTCCAGTTTTAAACATTGTCATATTATAATTCTAATTCGAGAATGGCCCTGTGGGCGTGCTTTCAAAGCGGTGTGTGTTTTTGGAAAATAGTAAGTGGACGAAACAAATTCTGTAACATCCATTTGTGACACTCGAGGAAGGCAGCAATAAGGTTTGCGGAAAATGTAGCTGAACTATACAGATTCTTTCGTAATCAATGCTGAAAAAATCAAGAAATATGTTAACATATAGAAAAACTGTTTTATGCCCGAAGGTCCATTGTGGTAAAAATACCTTTAATTAACTATTCAATGAAAACAAAGTGACTCCCTATTCATTATGGTCATGAATGGAGACAACCACCTACTTTGCCCTAACAGAAGATAAATTAAAGAATGCTTTTGAGAACACTAAAAATGTGAAATGTTTATAGGAATGGTATAATTTTTGTTCTTATTGTACACTTTCCAATTAGTAACAATTTTTTTATATCAGTTGGAATATGAGCGTTATCGGATGAGACAATGTTTTAGAAGATAAGTGTGTGGTTCACCAGGCTATGATGTTTATTCCACCTGTAACCGTGAATTTATAAATACCGAATGCGTTATAAAAAACTCAAGATAATAAACGTGTAAAAAGATAAAATTTGTTTTCTGTTTTCACTCATTTTTAAGATAGACGTAATGGTCAATTAAACATGGACTGTGTAAAAGCTTATTGCAAAACATGCAGTACTTCATGCGAACCTAAAGAAGACGAGTGTCATATATATGTTTACATGAAGAAAGAAAGTTCATAAAATACGCAGACAAAATAAACATCATGATGACAAAGCCCATCCAAATCATCCACAGGTAAGAATCATTAGAAATGTTTCCGAATTTACTGATTTGACATATGATATGTGATTTATGTTCTGATAAAGGTGAAAATGTTTGTTCACATTGCAATTTCGAACAAGAACAATGTAATTTAAGATGAAAAAGTCCTACATATCAATTTACAAAAGTGCCAAATGAACTTTTCAAGTAAGAAACCTAGATCGAAGATAGTTGTGACTGTACGTAACGGAGGCAGAAATATATTACCAATAATCCATTAATTCTAATACAACTCAAACCAGAAATAAATATAAAATATTATAAACTGTCAAATATTTTAAATGTCTTTAAATAACCAAAAAGCCATCGTACTTTATTTTAATTTTTTTTTAAATTAATAATTTTATTTATTTGTAACTAATTTCTATAATTTTAAGTTTTAAAAAATAAAATTTCATTCAATATAAATGTCCAAAGCTTGGAAATGAATTAAAAAATCAATCGTTTTAATTTATTCAAGAGTAATATTAAATAATATTTCTTTCATTGAAAGAAATATATTAAACAGGCTTGAAAACGCAACCAAATCATGACTAATAAAATAATAATAATAATAATAATAATAATAATAATAATAATAATAATAATAATAATAATAATAATAATAATAATAATAATAATAATAATAATAATAATAATAATATAATAAAATAATATACTAATATTTAATAATAAGACTGATCTGAAACAAGTGCCATGACGTAAATATAATTTATCAATCATCATACAATAAGTCGTGAAAGTCGTTCATTCGCCTTCCAATGGTTCGGTGGCTCGAGCCATTCATTTTTGAACGGCTTCGTGCCTTATCTTTGGCTTTGTTGCATAACCGGCTCTCAGATTAAGCGATGGGCCTCTTCGAAACCCATTACCCTGACTCGGATCGATGGCGTAAGTCACTAAAGGCTGTTATCAGCGGGGATTAGTTCGGGGGGACGATTTTGATGAGAGAAATCTTACTGACGTGGCCAATATTGTTTCTCTTTATCTATCTATCTATCTATCTATCATCATATCTATCTATCTATCTATC
>JABUQX010062096.1:27500-30000 GCA_015478945.1 Trachelipus rathkii
ATTATTATTACTTATTATTATTATTATTATTATTATTATTATTATTATTATTATTAATTATTTATTATTATTATTATTATTATTATTAATTATTCTTATTACATATTATTATCATTCATTATTATTATTATTATTATTAATTATTATTATTATTATTATTTTATTATATATTATTATTATTATTATTATTAATTTATATTATTATTATTATTATTATTATTATTATTAATGATAATATTATTATCATTGTCATCTATATATTGATATTAGTAATATAATTATCATTATTATAATTATTATTATTATAAGTACTATTATTATTATTATTATTATTATTATTATTATTAATTAATTATTAATTATTTATTATTATTATTATTATTATTATTTTATTATTATTCATTATTTTATTATTATTATTATTATTATTATTATTGTTATTATTTATTATTGTTATTATTATTATTATTTTATTGTTATTATTGTTATTATTATTAATTAATATTAATTATTATCATTGTTTTTATTATTATTGTTATTATTATTATTGTTGTTATTAATTTATTATTATTATTAATATTATTTTTATTATCATTTATTATTTATTATTATTATTTTATTTATTATTATTATTATTTTATTATTATTATTTTATATTATTATTATTATTATTATATTATTATTATTATTATTATTATGTTATTAATTATTAGTATTATAACATATTTATTGTGTTAGGATAAAACTTTTAGCTATTTCATTGACTGTGATATAGTCACTAGGTATTGTTAACATTATTCTAATTCCTAATACTTTATTGTACATTTAAGTAATACAACTATTGTTACAATTAGAAAGGAAGAGGCATCTGCGTAGTTGATGCTCAAAATGTATATGTATAAATGTATTGTATTCGGGGCTCAAAGGGCACAACACTGTGTTGCAATCAGTAGCCCCATTTCAGATAGAAGTGAAATTGAATCCAAATTTACATGATTTATTGCCATTTTGTAATTGTAATAATATATATTAAATTTGTATCTTTGTTATTAAAGGATAAAATTTGTTACAAATATTCTGAATAAAAAATTTTTGGATTTTGGTTTTGATTATTATTATTATTATTATTATTATTATTATTATTATTATTATTATTATTATTATTTTATTATTATTATTATTATAATTATTTAATTATTATTAATAAGGAATGATTAATTATTATTATTATTATTATTATAATATAATAATATTATTATTATTATTACTAGATATTTATTATAAATATTATTATTATTATTTATTATTATTATTTTATTATTATTATTATTATTATTATTATTATTATTATTATTATTATTATTATTATTATTATTATTATTATTATTATTATTATTATTATTATTATTATTATTATTATTATTATTATAATTATTATTATATTATTATTATTATCTATATTATTATTATTATTATTTATTTTTTTTTTTTTTTATTTTTATTATTATTATTAATATTATTATTATTTATTATTATTATTATTATTATTATTATTATTATTAATTATTATTATTATTATTATTACTTATTATTATTATTATTATTATTTTTTATTATTAATGATAATTATTATTTGTGTAATAGTAGTGTTAGAAATATGTGTATTCCTATTTCATACTTATGTTAATTTAAATGGTAATTTTAATACTGATAATTGAATTGAATACAGACTACCTTGTATAATTTTCCTGAATTTATTTTGCAAGATAAGAAAGAATGTATTTAAAAAGGAGGTTGATAAACCTTGATACTTTTTAGCAAAATCAATATTAATTTGTGACTTTAACTTCGATGTTAATTTGACTGCGATTAAGGTTTAATTCGAACTTTATTTTTGGATTTCTTAGAATATTTTATGATATCTAATATTAAAATTTCTAGTTTCTCTTTTTATCACTTCTAGTTAAGCCAGAAAGCTAGGAGACTCTTAAACAAATAAACTCATTAGAGCATAGAAATTTAAAGCAGTTTTGAATTAACAGAGCCGATGTGCCTTAAATAAAATGGCACTTGAAGCTGTGAAAATAAAATGCCTAAATATAGTTTAATATTTACCGGTTAAGTATTGTATATAAAAGTTTGCATGGCTAAGTCTGTGGTCATAGATATAGGTGGATGAAAAGGAATGAGAATTGGTGTAAATCGTGTCATATGAGCTCGCCTCAAAGAGGATTTTTGAGACTAAAATTCTCATAAGAACATTATCCATTGTAATAGCAATAAAAATGAAGATGAACAACAATTTGGTGATTGACGAAATTTAGTGAGAAAGAATAGAACAGCTCACAAGACTAAGGCCCTCAATCTTAAATCTTCCTTAAAATTGTTGTTATCAAAAGAGGCTGTGAGATAAAGGAAGATCCCAAAGAGCAATAGAAATCCTAACTTCTGACAAGATTGTTTAATTAGAAATAAGATGTAATCCTCCCAAGAAAGATCG
>JABUQX010062096.1:40000-44758 GCA_015478945.1 Trachelipus rathkii
ATTTAATCTCCCTCTATTTAAGACCTTCGTCTTCGCTCACCTGAGGGATTTGAGTAAGGCTTGAGGTTGGGTGGGTTTTCATTCAATCCATTACTTTATAATTCTGTCTCTTCCTTGAAAAGGGTCCCGACTGTGAGTGGTGATATTCTGTATATATATATATATATATATATATATATATATATATATATATATATATATATATATATATATATATATATATATATACTATATCTTATATATAATATATGAAATATGTATATATATGTAATGTATGTGTTTTAATATATGTAATAATAATAATAGCCAATAATATTCGGAATTTAATTATGCTATATAATATATATGTATGTATAATATAAATATAATATGTAACCCAACCGCCGTAATAACAAATAACTTTAGCTATTTACCCCTTCCTAGCTATAATATATAATAACTAATAATAATATGTATGTATATATCAACAATAATAACTGTATGTATGTATGAAATGGATGGCAACAATATGTAGCCAATAGCATAACACATATATGCTATGTATAATTAATAATATCATACAGCCTTAATAACAGTAATAACCAACCATAACAACAATGGCAATAATATGGAGTGTAGCCAATGTGGCGTATGCCAGCCAGCCAGTAGCCAGCCCAATATGCTAGCACCTTCTTCTTTTAGCCCAGCCAGCAGTAACAATAGCCAATATTAGCCAGTAATAGTATGTACTATAACAACCCAGCCAATAATAGTATGTATGTATATAGCCAGCCAATAATAACATCCCATATACGGGAAAAACATGCATTCCAGCCAGCCAACCAACCAGTTACTGGTAAAAACTATATTCGAATATGTAACCAATAGCTAATGATTTTACATGTAACCAGTAATATATGCTGCTCCAACAATAATATGTATGTAATAATAATATATGTAATAGTCAATCACCTTGGATTGTATAATAATATGTATGTATAATAATATGCATATATATATATATAATATACATATGTAATATATGCTCTAATATATAATAATATATATGTATATATATAAATAATAATAATAGCAACCAACCAATCTCAACATCACTCTTGTATGTAATATAATAATAACCAATAATAATAATAACAACCAACCAATAACATGTAATAATAATAACCAGCTGTAACCAATAACTAATAATAATATGTATGTATAACCAATAAGTAATATATTATATAATAATAGTAATATCATGAGCAGTAATATGTAATATATGTATGTAACATCTATATCTTCTTCAATAATATAATAATAATAACTTAATATTAAAAATAATAACAATAACCAATAATAATAATATAATAATAATATAATAATAATAATAATAATAATAATAATAATACGTAACCAATAATATATATGTATGTATAATAATAACAACAATAATATTAATATGCATATCTGCTAATGTCACAGTCAACCAATAATAACCAATAATAATAGTATATGTGTGAAATGCACATCAGCAATATGTATGTATATAATAATATTAACAACTAGTAATAATAATAATAACCGCGAGCTTTTCCATGAGGTCTGTCATGTATCATAACTGTAGTAATAATAATAAGCCGAATAATATAGCAATAATATGTAATAATAATATATAATAATACATGTGAAATACGTAACAATAATAATATGTATGTATATATGTAAATATAACAACAACCATAATAATATTTACTAATAGCCAACTAATAATAATAATAATAACTTGTAACTGTTTAACCTTCATTTACAACCGTTTTCTTTAAATAAGGTATTCACAGAAGATCTATGTATATATATATATATATATATATATATATATATATATATATATATATATTATATATATATATATAAATATATATATATATATATAATATATATATATATATATATAATTCTAATATTAAGCATACCACAAGAACATGGTAAAACATTTAGTGGATAAATTTCATAAGGTGAGGTTTCGACTTCAAATTTACATACAGCTATAACTTGACATAGCAATTACTATATGAAAAAATTACTATTTAAATTTAAATATTATTTACATAGCACAATATATATTAATTAATGATAATAATAATAAAAAAAATAATAATAACAATATAATGATTGGAGATTATAGACATATGAACAAGGCAATGATAAATAATTACGGGTGAACAGACTTAAATATTTTTTAAACATCGGCTAACAAAAAAGGTTCCAAAATATATGTTCAAAATATTAATTAGGCTATGTATAACTTCAAAGATGAGTTATTAACTTTTAATAAGGATTATATTTATTAATATATTAGGATATTAAAATTAAAAGCTTGCAAATCACGAGGAACCCTCAATAGACAGAAAACATTACTCCAACTGTCGTAATAAGTTGGCTTTCAATTTCAACCATATATATTTATATATATATATATATAATATAATATATATATATATATATATATATATAACATATATATATATATATATATATATATATATGCTCTGCTGCTGTATATACCATACTGTATCTTGCTCAGTAACCTTATGTATATATATATATATGCCTGTATATATCAACCTTAATATATATATATATATATATATATATATGTCTATATATGGAGTGCTTCTCACATTAAACGATTGTGTATATAATATATGCCTATATATGCTATATATATATTAGTGATGCACCGATACAATGGTATCGGTATCGGTATCGGTATTGGTGGTATCGGTCGATTTTTGGGGGTATCGTATCGGTGTCGGTAAATGGACTTCTTTCCATTAACTCTCCCTAACATCGGTATCGGTATCGGTAAAAATTTGCCGATACCCTTAACCGATGATACCACACATTTTGTCTTTAAATTAGTTTCGATAACTATGTATATATATATATATATACATAATATAACAAATTTATATCAGGGCTACCAACCAACTTAATATTATATATATATATATTAACTTAATAACTTTTAATAACTATATATATATATATATAGCATATCATTTATATATATATATATATAACCAACTCTTCAAACTGTAATATATATATATATAGCCAATAATATATATATATATATATATATATATATATATATATATATATATATATATGCTCTGCTATATATATGCTATATATATATATATCACGTACCATGTCCCACACATTGCTGCAGAGTGGTGTTGGTAGTTGAAGGTTTTTAAGCTTATCAACACTATTCACGAAAAGCAAGCTTTGATAGAAGAGGGTTTTCAGCCCTTGCTATCAGTCAAAAGAATTTAAAAATTTTCTTCAAAGATGACTCGATGACTGAGAAACGAGCTTTAACCTTTCTTGAAATTAAAGTTTCAAATTTCTTCTTCTTTTTCTAATTTTTGCTTTATATATATATATGTATATATATATATATATAACAATATAATATATATATATATATATATATATATATATATATGTATATATGTAACTGTTGATACGCGCATCACGGCAAAGATTCGCCGCCGCCTTAACTGCTGCTCTTAGCGCCTTTATATGCTCATATACTTCTCATATATATATCCGCAATTTGATAATTTCCGTATCTATCTCTGACCTACTGTATGTTAAAATAGGCGTTTTCGTTTTTTTGCATTTGTTTTTCACGAAACGTAAGAAATGCTCAATTTGCGTTCGTTTTTGAAACCTGGCGGCGCAAAATCGTAAATAACACCACACGTTAAATTTCCGTAATTCTATAAAAGTTGCTATTTCCTAGGTGATTGCTGAATTTACCACATTCTTACGAAAATGTAAGCAAACAAAAAAATTACGGCGTGGTAGGGCCTACCACGCAGTCATTTTGAAGTGATGAATATTTCATTCAATAAAATAAGCTTTAAATCTAATTTCTTCCAAATCGATAAACTCCATTACAATGTTTGATCAATTTTTTGCAATATAAACCATTTTTTATTTATTTCTATTTATCCGAAATCGACGGGCTCCATCACAGAATGAGATTCCAATTGCTTTGCAAAGCGTAATTATCTTCTTAAGTAATTATCTTCTTTTATACACGAAACTCAATTCAGGCAATTGGTTCAGGCAATCAGGAGTGCCAAAGAAATCCTATGAATATTAAGTGTAATTTTTGTTTTTATATATAAATATTCTAAATTCCTCTGTAGAAGCATTTTGAAAAATGGAGAATTTTTGAAGAGGTATAGGGTGCCTATTGAGGTCATAGTGATCTCTGACAGCTAAATTCTTTGGTCGAGAGTTGGAGAGATTAGTTCGAAAGGAAATGTCCATGTGTTTGAAGGCTCGCATCTTTAGTTATTGGAAAGTTTGACCTACATAGTCGACGTTACAGTCAACACATTTATATTTGTAAACGATATATGACCTCAAATTCATGGAGAAGCTTTCTATAATCTTAAAGAAACTACCAATTGAATTGTTGTTAATAAAAGATATAAGAAACTTGCATTGTGTTAAGTTTTTGTTTAAAATGTTTTAATCTGAAGGGAAGAAATTGGAAAGGGGTCCAATGCAGGAAGCCGAGCATAAACACAGGAAGTTTAGGGACATCATATGCTATAGTTTTACGGCGAGGGAAAAAAGTGTTATCGAGAAACGAGTTCATCAAAAATGTTAGAGGGATATAGGATAAAGCTAGAAAATTTACCAAAAATTGAATTCTTCATTGAAAAACTTCAATCAAGAACAGTCTATTAA
>JABUQX010062097.1:0-37500 GCA_015478945.1 Trachelipus rathkii
ACTATATTAAGAAGCAACGAGGACCTTCATCAATAGATGACAGAAGATCTCATGCTGAAGATCCTGAAATAATCAGATTTTCAAACTTCGACGCAAAACGATGACGGGTCACACATGGTAACACAAGCCAAACTTTTCTAAAATCCTAATACAAAACATAAATTTCGTCGGGGACACACGTGTTATTTAATAGAGGGCTAATATTGAATATTTAGGATGCCTAATGTGAATGTAAACAATGGCTGCTAAATGGCAGAAACTATTACCAGGCAACCAAGTTAAGAGACGGCAAAAGATCACACAAACAGACACGGCATCTGGAGGCATTATGGCTCCCTGGAACTAAGCGTGGTGTGTCGGTAGGAGCAGTCTACCATCTGATTCGCGGATCATCTGCTAGGAATCCAATTGAACGTGAGTGCTTTTGGCTTCTAGTCAGCGATGAAGAAGTTTTTGTTTCAGGTGTCAAAAGACACTCTAACATTGATCGATCGAAGAATATCAAACGAGAAAAAGCTTGGAATCGTGCAGAGTAAACGATCCAGTGCGTCCATTTCTGTGCAAATGATAAATTGTAAAGAGTTTTGATTCCGACATCTTGGCACCAAGGTCGGACAGGGTATTCTTAGCGATCGCGGAACTGTCTGACCACCGAGCGGCGTGGCCGCTCCCTGGCCGTGGAGACGCTTCTTCAGCTACGCCTGCTGAGCGTCTTTCAGTGTTGACGATCTCATTAATACCCAAACGAAGAAGATAAGCAATAGCTCTCTCCCTGAAGAGGGTATCGAAGCTTTCTGCATCTTTGAACCGATAATTCTGGAGAATTATTAACTTGTCAAGCATTAATCGATATCCACTTTTTCCCATATTGGTGAGGCTTGAGAAAAGAGGTTTGTGCAGTGGGCAAAAGAGTTCTAAGTCAACCAAGCTTCTCGCACTTCGGCTCGGTAAGCACTTGGTATCAACCTATATATATATATATATAGTTCTTATATAAGTAATAGGTATAATAGTCATATAATAGGGATAGTTACTTAACTATTATATGATTATATATATACATAGTATACTTTATATATATAGCTATACATATATATATCATACTAGATATTATATCAGTATTAGTATAGTATGACTATATAATATTTTCCTATGCGTAACATATATATATAGATATACTCTAGGTGAAAGTGTACCTGTGGCTAAAACTCTCAAAACTAAGATGTACTATGCCGCCAAATACGCCAGACTCCCGTGATTTTAGACTATCCACATCACGCCGATATGTGAACCAAATCACTATCAGGCTACACCTTAATAATAAGTATGTTATGTTATATATAGTATTATATATATATTATATATATATATTGATTATTATTATTTATATTTACTTATAGTAGAGGAAGTCTATACCTATACTACTCCTTAAATATATAGTTATGTATATATATATACAGTGAGAAGGGGTCAAATGGGTCACTTTTTGAGCTTTTTTTAGTATATAAAGATTTAATTTTTTGCTTTTTTATAAACGTCAAAAAACAATGTTCACAGAAATATAGTAAATTATATTATATAATCTTTTTTAATTTAAAAATGAAAATAAAATCAATAAGGTTGGGGTTAAATGGGTCACACTGGGGACAAACAGGTCACTCATTAAATTTATCACTATCTACTTTTCTTTCTGCCTTGTCCGCAATTTCTGTTCTCTTCTTTTTTCCTTCCTCCCTCCTTCCTACCTTCCTTTGTCTTGCACTCTGTGCTTTTTTCTCTTTTTCAGCTTATAGTCCACGTCATGGGGGTCCTCAAAACACATTTTTGCGGGTTCGCGAACCCTCAAAATCGGAATCTATGTTTCTTAGAAACATATATATATATATGATCAATTGACTCAATATTCAGCTGCAGCCAGAATTCCGTCCTGGCTCCGGTCCATCAGACATAACTCCGGCTCCGGCACATAAACTCATTACTCTAATTTCATTTATTCTCTTCTATTCACTGTCTCACGAAATTTCAACCTTCTAAAGTGTCCCGTATTTCCTCCTGGTTTTGGGGGTGCTCAGACCTGATCTTCGCCCTCTTAGGGAGTGTTAGGCGGTGCAACCGTCCGGGCTCGCAGACAGGCGCAACCAGTTCCACAACCACGTAACACAAGCTTGGAGATGAAATATCTAACAGTAGATAAAGCCCTTTAGCAAACCAAATATATATAATGAGCGCATGCCGCCAGACACCAAGGTGGGCAAAACGGACTAAGGGATCGCTCCCGATCCACTCGTAATCAGGAATGCCAACTTTCGGCATAGCTCAAAACATCAGGGTAGAGCACCAAGTGTCAACTCTCTAGCTCGAAAAATAACAAAGTTTAATACTTGCACTACAAAAAGGTGGGTAGGGGTAATGTCTATTACTAAACATCAATGCGCGAAAGGAAGCATCCTAGAACCTTCTAATACACACCAATTGCAAATCCTCGTACCTTATAACCATAGGGGTAGACACTAAAGTATTTAATAGGTGGTAATTCTATGACGTAGGATATACCATGGTAGAAGTGCTAGAAAAGGGGGGCGGGGTACTAACCTCATAGAAGTTAAGCTTCCTAAAACCACTAATATCACTAGCCAATACGACTCAACGCATATACCCTTAATAACATAGGGGTAGATCACTATGATTGGGTGTATTCTAAGATGTATTATGGACATGTCGTGGTAAATGAAGCTGGGTGTCTAACCTTCTAGGCATAGGTTCGCAAATTGTAAGTAAGAAAGAAGTGCACCGCATTTTGACCCCAGGGTAAAAATAAATGTTTTGCCTTAAACTAAGCAATGAATTTTTAAATATATTTTAGTATATAGGTCTACCTTAGGGATGTTATAATAAATGTTCCTCCTAAATTATTCATGTCTTTGTTTTTTGGAGCACAAACGTTACTTTTTTATCCATGAAAATCTGAACAAAAAATTTAAATAATTTTCGGGTGCACAAAAAATACATATGTTTTTATGGGAGGTTATACGGAGTAAGTTTCTGCACTAATTTTATGGACGCTAAAATACATTGCTTTTATAATACCATAATATTGGTAATTCAAAAAATTGAAATAATTTATATAATTAAAATCAAAAAACATTGATTGAAGAAAAAAAGTGCATTTTGACGCCATTTGTCCCACATTAGCGACTGCACTTTTGTCCCCATCTGATGGGTATATAATATAATAATCTAATATTAATATATATTAATATATAGTATACTATATAATATATAGTGATAGAGTATTATATAGTTAATATATATTATATATACGTTATATATACGTATATAATATAACTAATATACTTGAACGATAATCATATAAGTATTATACTATATATATATATATAAGTATAATATATATATCATATATTATATAGTAATGAGGTATCTAGGGCGAGTCGGGCTTTGCTTTTAGGATGTTGGGTGGTTCGTTCTTTTCGTGGAGCAAGCAGCCCTATACACGACAGGAGGATGGTAAATTAGAAATCCATAATGCTGGAAGATGATTTTTTTATATGTCAACATAAGTACATAATATATGCAATTAAAGTAAAAAAGTAACACAAGTCCCTTCTGTGTGAGATATCTCATCCTTCGTAGGCGAATTCGGGTTAGGCCTATGCCAATCCAAAGCGTTGTCCGCAATTGCATCTTTATCTCACGATGGATGCGTAAATTTTGTGATCGAACTCCAGACAAATCGATCCTCCGTCAAAGAAGTTATCGAGCTATTGCAAAGAGGATTTGTGGAAGCACGAGTTTCTTGCCGTGAGATTTTTCACTTCTGATTCTCAACTAAATTGCTTTAATGCAGTTGACTCAATATCTAGACTGAGAGTATCTTAACAGGAAACGGGTTGCTTGATAATATATATTTCACTTCGACTTAATGCTAAAATGTGTTGGCTCGCGCCAAGTCTTATCCTTTATCGATGAGAGGTTCACATAAATTAAGAACGATTTTTTACAAAGTTATAATGAGTGATTCAATAGACTGTCCTGCGCGCTAAAACACGGAGTTAGAGAAGTATGATTATAAGAGTATAATTATCGTCAGAGATATAAAAAATTAACATTTCATTGAAAGGTAAAAGGAGAAGGAGGAGAAGTAGTCCAAACATTACCACAGACATATATATAAAAGAATGTGGATTGCAGTTTGGCCAGAAGTGAAAGACTTAAAGTGTGATAAACATATCCTTCAAGACTGGCAAATATATATCTCGATATCTGATATAGTCCGAAAATAGTAGGGCCATATAAACATCGTTGACTAGGTCAACATGAAGTAATACTTCAACATACCGCATGAGCATAGACATGGTTACATATCGCGAGGAAGATCTAAGACACTATATACAAAAATATTTCGAATACATAAAAATACCATAATGCAGTGTTATATTATTACGTGAAAGAATAAAAGGTGGCATTTTTAAACATTAAGCATAAATTTGTGATATATACTGTTGTTAGATGATATAAGAACAAACATACAACATCTATGTTAAACATGGCCATAAGAATACACAAAATATTCATTACGTCGTAATGTATTGATATGCGAAACATCTGGAATTGTTTCACAATTTCTGAATAGGCACATTGATGCGAACCGGTTAAAAATCGCAGGAAAGAGGTCAGTATAATGAAGAAACGTTTTATTTTAATTATGTATCCATGATTTGGATTCAAAGTGCGAGCATCCGTAAGATGCTTTTCAACGTGCAGCTTGTAGTTTACGGACAGAGAACATTCTAATGACTTCTGTAGAGGAGAAGTTGCTTGAAATTTAGGATCACCAATTTGAAAAGGTTAGGTTCTGTCTTCATACATACAAAGTCACGGGAGGAAGGTACAGATCATCAATTTATGCAAAAGTGGATGAAATAATCCGAAACAATTTGAGCATATCCAACAAATGATTTCATGCCCAATAGGATCCAAACTTGAATTGATGCGAAAGGAATCCATCACCGTACAAGGATATTTCATCAGTGTGTAGAAGGCGAAGTGCTTCTGAACTTCGCTTAAGCTCCTTTTAATTTGAAAAGATTTCTTTATACATAAACAAGGGAGGCGGCAACAGAATCACTGTTAACGAATCTCGAAGAAGATCAGAAGTTTCTGTAGTGGAGATCCAAAAAATGTTTCTGGCCCAAGAAATCCAACCCAAGCTGAGAGTGATGAAAGATACCATCGCCCGAAAAAGGAACCAGTTTTTGCTATGTCCTAGCGATGAATCCTCCGAATTGTGATCAGCGTTTGTGAGAAACAGGTTGATAGACCATAAATCCACCAATTAAAAGAATGAAGAATTGAAGTTCCGTAATTCGATAATTGTTCTTTGCTTGGGTCATTTTCTCCGAGTGTTCTGATTGGGATTTTCGTTATTAAGTAGGATTCTTTTCCTTTTTTTGCTTGCAATTTTGTGTTTTTTTAGAGAGGCGTTGATTGAGGAGTTCTGGAGTGTCTTCTTTTCCGCCGGGTTTCGACGCTCAACATCCTATCATAGCGGTCGTCGGTGCTTTGCTATGATTTGGTATGGCTTCGTTTTTGTGGAGGCAGCATCGTACCGTAATATGTAAGAGGATGGTACAATCCTAGATAATTCACCATCATATCTGACAATTGAGATACGTCTTTATTGTCTGAACAATAAGGTAATCTATACTGCAATGCAGAAGTATAAAATCAGGATACCAAAGTCCTTCCTGTTGAGTATACTCTCGTCGTTATCGTAGGTGCGAATTGGGTAGGTTGCAACAGCCCTTTTTCCACGCAGCGTTAGTCCACAAATTGGGCTTCTACCCTACTGAAAACTCTTCGTTTAAGGTGCGAAAAAATTTGTGATGAAATTCAAAAAGTCGCAGCGCTTTCCTCCTTAGAACTGAATTTATCGCTTCTTTTGCCGGGAGGATTTCCTGGTAGAGGTATCGACTTGAGTGAAGGATCTTTGCAGTTTCTGGATTCTTAACCATTAATTGCTAGCTTTAATTCTGAATCACTCAATATTGACGTGTCTAATATAGGTTCCGTTAACAGATAGCGGGTCTTATATATTATTTCAAGCTTATCAGCTTATGCTAAAATTTTGGGTGCTCGCGCGCCAGCAAATCTTTAGCATAAGTAGCGAACATAATATTAAAAACATTTTTTACCGAAAAGATTAACATGGAGTGGCTACAAATGATATATCGGTAGTAGCTACCTAGATAGATACTATCCGCTATATTATATACTATATATATAATAAGTATAGTTAGTATATTCTCTATAATAATATTGGAATATGCTATAATATATTTGTAGTACACTATATATAATATATAATATATAAATATATTATAGTACTATATATATACGCTATATACTAAAATTACATAAAAGTAATATATAATATAGGTATTAATCTCACAGGCGACTCCTGCACTCGGTGGTGCTTTACGCCAGCCCCTCCATGGTTGAAGTTGACATTAAGAAATTATCATATTTTCTGCAAATTTCCAATAAATGGCTGATGATAATTTGTCCTAATCTTTTTTTGGAAAAGTTGGTCAAGCATAAATCGTAAGATTATTTACATACGAAAATCATAAAAGAGATTTTTGTGCAGACATTGAAAACGAAAAAAAAAAGAGAAGAAATAGCCGGTCTATTAAAGATAACGCTTTTACCCACTATTAAAAATCAGCACTAATCCAATGTCTTTGGAGCAATTTGGGCTGAATTCGTATCTGTGAATTTTGTGGACCCTTTAGAAGACTTAGTATAAAATGTGGATAATTTATAAATACTTATCATGTTTCATACAATGGACAGATGGGTTTAGACATACTAATCAGATTAATATATAATTAGTACGTATAATATTTTTAGCTTAACAAAAAATATTTAGAAACAACAAATCAAAATGAATAAACTATTACTACCACAATTACTGCTTTCAAATAATACAAGCAAAAAGATCATATAATACTTGAAATATAAGATTTATTAAAGCTGAAAGTTAAATATGGAATCAACAATGAAAATGGCGTTATAAGAAAATCTTTTTTTTAAAAAATGGGGGTAACTCAAGTATTTAATTAAATATATAACTGATTATATATATATATACTATAAAGTATATATATCATAGTAATAGTATATATATTACGAGATTCGTTCCCATGAATATAATATAAAAAGAATAACATTTGATTTCGATTACATATATGAGAGAGAGAGAGAGAGAGAGGTAGTTTAAAAGTTACTGAGGAGTCACCACTAACACATGAATATGATATATATATATAATATATATACGTTATATATATATATATATATTGATATATATATATATTATATATATGTATATATAGATATAATAATCGTATATACTATATAGTATATATTATATATATATATATATATATATATATTATTCAGGCGTTTAGCCACACTATTTGACACCACAAAAAAGATGCTCCCAACGCCCAGAAGTTTATGATGAAGACAACGACTCTTAAGGTAAGTATAGAATTATATCTAAATTCAGGGTGTGGTAATATGCATTTTTTCCGAAGCTAATAAATTTAAACTCAAATAAAATGTTTTTTGTTTTTTTCCATTTATGTTTATGAATGTTGGGAAATATTTTTTTTTAGTGGTAGAGATTCTGAATTTTTTTTACAAATTCGTCGGTGTCACTAAGGTGATGAAGCTATTCTGAGCGGTGAAATCCTTTGGGGTGAGGGTTTTCAGCGCAGACCGTATTCAAGAAATGCACAACACCCATCCTCCGAAGTTATATATATATCGATACTATAATGTATAATATATATATACTATAATATATCATATATTATATCCACAATATCATCTATAGATATATATATTAATATATAGTATTTATTATATTATATATACTATATAATATATGTGGGAAGGTGCACTCGATGATGCTGCATCAATCCTAAATACGCAAATCCTTCAAAGACGAAAGTATTGGTTTCCTAACGCCGACAAAGCGCCGCAATCGCTATCCATACCCATATCTTTACTTTCACAAAGCTAACCCCCACCCCTCCACGCGTTTTGTTAGTTTTCGTCCACCCACCACACACAACCCGCATTCCCACGTCAGAAAACTCCATCAGGGCCCCTCACGGGTGCGGATCATGCTTAGTCGCAGTGGTCATGCAATCGTACTAGCAAACATGGACAGTCCCTGTTATGCCTTTACTACATGCTACTCATCTGACTATTGAACCAAGCCTAGTTTCAAAAGTCAGTGACCCTCGATCGAAAGCCATTTAAATTCCACTAGATGCACCATCGCGTCACAAACCGTGACTTACTGTGAGTACTAAGTTTCTTTATCCAACTTGCAATTAAAACTGAAAGCGTTTTTCTCACCCACAGAGATCTATCAGGTGGCCATAGTTTGAGGAACACTATCCATTTCGCAGAAACTCCGTGAGTCCCCCATTCTTGACTGAAGTTAAACCAGCACCGCACATCAACCAAGGATTATTATCGCCTGTGACAATATACAAAATGTCAGAAAAAATCCTTGAAAAACAAGCCAAGTGTGGGCCGTTGCCTTCGTCGCCGAGTGGCTCAACTTTCACTCTAACCGCCTAGCATGTAGTATGAAGTTCCAAATACACATTCAATAAATATAGTTTTTATGGTATATAATTTATTTCTGATAGCTTAATTTACATTTATAATGCCATTCTCTCTGGGTGTAGATACGATCTGATATCTATTCATTTTCTTCCTGCCGATTCTGCTTAATCAAAACGTGTTTTCCCTGCCTCGTGTAGCAATTTGAATATATTGTAGTTTGGAATAACACAATAGATTCTGATAAAATATTATTTTTTATGTGTTTGATCATTTTTTTTATAAATACTGGCCCAATGCCAGCACCACAAAGTCCAATGACATCAATAATTTGCCCCTTTTGCCGACAAAGATTAGGAGAATCCAACATACTTGAAGGTAAGATTTCATTTCATTATATTAATGTGGATGTGATGGTAGATCTCTCTGTATTCTCTAGACAGGTAAATGTTTGACGGATTGCTCCATTGTTGGATAGATTGTGCGGCTTATTATTACCGATCCTACTGCTTTTATTTTGGTTCTATCTCTCAGATGCTCAGGGGCTATGCAGCCCGTCCCGGCGCAGGAGTCTTACAAACGACATCTTGTGGCAGCGGATAGTAGTCATATAAGTCCTTTAGGGAAAAGGTGCCCTATACTTTCAGTAGCTATTAATCTCTTCCATTCTTCGCTTATGTTTACTACGCTATGAAGACAGTGACTTTTATATCTATTTTGGTATGCCGCTATTTTCTGACCCAAAGGTGCCTAGGTCCAGCGGTGCCTGCCATTATCCATTGCTTATAAGCTGGCTGGGTTTTTTCTGGTCTTGCCCTAGTCGAACGGGTTTGGCGTAACATTCCGCCGGCCAATAGCCCATTTGTCAGTAACTGTTTTTTTCTTACGCTTTGTTGCTCCTTTTCGTCGGCTAACGAATCAGAATGGTTACTTTGGCTTATCGCAGTTACATGTGTTAACATAGTCAGCGCAAGCAAATAACAGAACTCAGCGCACATACTTTCACATATCAGTTTGTTATCATAATCTAATTAGAGGCAAAACCTAAGTTAATCAGCTATAATATTCAAAATGTCATACCGTTAAGTTTAATGTTAAAATTAAACCGTTGGTAATTATTAATCGGACAACGTTTTTGTTTGTTCTACCGAGCATATTGACGAAATTGTAATGTTCAGCATCACTGACGTTTTAGATCCTTTTGAAGGAGCGTATCACCTGGGAAGTTCATGACGATTGTTGCAGAGGAATAAAGAACATATGGGATGGAAGGTTCAGGTAAATAAGTAATGCGCGTAGTCATTAGGCAGAAGATGCTAAATCACTGTGACGCTATAATTGGTGGGGGTAGATTAACCGATTAAGATTAATGAACTAACCAACTAACCTCTAACACTTTTATACGTATATTGAATAGAACAGTAGATTTTTTTAAACCACAGATTAAATTAATTGAATCTCATTAATCATTTAACCTTTTATCTGACTGCTTCTGACTAAGCCAAATTAGCTGGTTCTTAGTTACTGTAGCACTTTCTAAATTTATTGGGTGGTTTGGGAACTCTGTTTCATAAAGTAACCCTTAGAAAAAAAATTTGCTCTCTTCAACTTATAATTTTAAGTTTTTTTTTAAAAAGAAAGGTTCGGTTTGGCGGGTTCCCGGGCCGCCCCAAGAAAAACAGACGAAATGTTTCCTTAGTTGGGGTTCAATGACCGGGTGCACACTCAATTCTAATACCCTACATACTCTTTTAATTTAGTTGGTGCGCCACGAACAGGGACGAACTGATCAGTTTGTCTAAGGACATAGACTACGTCAGAATAGTATTTTATACTACGGTACCATGTAGATAACCACATACCTGAATTTTCTAACTCGCGAACTCTGCAGCAGAATAATACCCTTTCAAATCAGTCGTTCGAGTTCCAGGTATAGAATACAGCATGGTTAAAAACAGACTTAACCTTCTTTTTCCTTACAGGAGGAGACAGGCCCGTCTTTATCTACTGTTATGCATGGAGCCTTCATCAGTATATCAGATATATCAGGTATTAATATATAGATATATTCTACTATATAGTACTGATTATTTAATATCATATATATATGTATAATAATTATATATATATATTAGAGTATACTAGTTACCGACAAGATATACTAGTGGTATATTATAATGTGGTTATAGTGTTGATATTGGTGATGGACTGTGACGAGATATGAACTAATATAGGGCGTTAAGATTGAGAGCGCTGATGTGTCGAAGCTTTTACAGCGGTTTTGATGGTAGCTTCGGCCAACCGGTGACGGAGTCGAATAGCTGTAGAGAGTGAGGCAACTGCGGAGGTGGAGGGTACAAAAAAACTGAGACGGAGGCTGAGTGCAATGCCGGGTAATCGGGAAGAGGAGGGTGAGGAGCCACATGGCGTCTTCAATTGCGTTCAGCGTGCCGTCTCTCCCGACTGGTTTGGTTGCATGCGTTCGATGGAGAGTTCTTCACGTGGTGGTGCCGAGCGTGGTTGTGTAGGATAGGGCTGATGGGAGCATGCTGCTATACCTTTCTTAACTTGTAATCGTAAGGAAAGGTCGAATGGCTGTTCGTTTTGTGAGACTTGAACGGTCACGGTGGGGCTGAAGTGGGGCTTGCGAAATCAGAAGGCCGTTGACGTCGTGTAGAGAGAGTGGTGAGGGTAAGACAGCTTTGTGTAATTCCGTAGAAATTGTTTCTAGCCGGAACACCGGTTAGCGAATGTAGGCCCAGTCTGAAAGCCATCGGAGTAATGAAGGTACAAAACTGTCTTCTTTCTGAATATCTCTCGTATGAAGCGGTTTGTCTTTCATCATCTGCTCCGGGCTGATGTCATTTTGTCCGTAGTAATAGTTAAAACCTCAATCCCATGCCTGGCGCGAATGCTAGTTGGTCTTATATCTGTCCACTTATACCTACAGAATAAGGGCCAAGATCTTCAAAGCGGAAGAAGAAGCACGGACTGGCAGTGTTCTCGTCATACAACCGAGGCAGACATGGTGTCGTCCGTATCTTCTGAGAGTGAATCTGCAAAAGTCGGACGCCATCTTTTTGTGATCCCGCTTGCTTGTGACTGGCCTATCAGAGACGACATAGCACATGTCTTTAGAGCTGGGAGAATCAAGGCAAGATTAAGAGCTTGGATTTAAGCACAACCGGGCCGCGTTACGATACTTTAGTAATCTTCTCCATCAACACTGCTGGTACAACCCTCGACTGTGAAGTTTATTGCTGGCTCGAAGACTGTAGCTGTGGGGGAATGAAGCATTTGTAAGTAGGATTTTTTTTCTTCTCAAAGCCAGAGGGTGTAAAGTGTGCCCGATATAAGGATATAAGTACTACATGAGTGAAGCTCCATCAGAGGGTTTCAATGCGGAAGGACACTTCATGGTTGAATAGTTCGTCCGAGCTTATCACATCACACCCTGGACATGAACATTGAATTCTTTCTCTGAGCAGTTTTTTCTCGCGGCGGAGTAATTCCAACTCACATTGGCCGCCGACAGACTGAAGAGTTCATGCGAAACTCGCCATATAGAAGAATACACCTGTTTTTCTATTCATTTGCCATCCGTGTAGCTGGTGTTAGGTAAAATAACGAAAAAGTTCTTAGTTCCGTTTATGCTAACGCGAAATGTATTAAATGCTTAAGAATTTAAGAATTTAATATTTACAAGTACTGCATTTTATTACTTATATTTATTCTGATTTAATTCATGTTTTAATTCTTCATTTTTAAACTTTTAAAATAAACTATCTCATATAAACATGAACCTCCAACTTAATTCAGTTTCAACTTCTTTACATTCTTCTGATTTATTTTATACATATACGGTATAAATGGTATACATAGTTATAATAACGCACATTAAATAGACGTGTCTGTTGGTATTACAATTGAAGAAAAATTGTTGAGGTAGTGGTAAATGAGGATACGTGACAACTAGTATGGCTTAGTGATCCATATTAGTTGAATACCGGGACAAAGGCAGGGAGCTTAGCAACTCGTGTTTTAACTAGTTGTTGTCGTAATAATCGAGAATATTAAGTATTTTATGATTTAACTCTACTCTGGGAATATGGTACATTTGGTAAAGGTTATACTATTTAGAAAGAATATTTATAATACACTTTATGAAAAATTAATCCATAATTCTAATAAGTGTGCAGTGATCAGAATAGTTACTTTGATTGCCCTGTTCTAACATTTATTGGGGTGGTTTGGGGACTCAGGCTCAGTTACTAGAATACCTGGAGATTTGTTTTACTTTTGGGTGACGGTGCAAAGTTCGCTTAGTTGGGTCATCCCGAGTGCACCCTCACGTCGATTGGGTAGGCGTTCTCCCCTACAGCCAGCACGGACAAGTTGTCTGTCATTAAATTAAAGCAGTATGCAGCGCAGTGGGGGCACACTGTTGAACCTCGTTACTTTTATGGCTTAGTCGGGTGCCTCTGTACGGCCTATCCCCAGAAAACTCCTTTCAAGCACTACCGCCCCTCCGGATTTTAGTCTAGGGCGGGCGTTTACAAAAATATATCATATGTAAGCTCTGGAGCGTTTTGGGGAAACATTGGAAAAATAAACCAATGTTTTCTTTATTATAGTAGGTGTTAAATTAAATAGATAGTTAAGTAGATATATAATAGTTTATATAGTACTAAGTATATATATATATTAGGGTTATCTATATATATAGTTGTATATATGTACTGTAGATTAGTATATATATATATATCTATACATATATAGTTAGTATAATATATGATTCATTCCTGTTGTAATAATAACAATAATAGCAATTATAATATTGAATTGTACAATTATGATATCAACTTTCCAGTAAAATATCATTGCGATGAAGAAATCTATATACTTCATCATCTTGATATCATCCTTCAATATAGGGAAAGGAAAACTCTTCTCTCGGTCTCTTCTCTCTCTCGTCCTTCTCTCTCTCTCTTTCCTCTCTCGTCTATATATATATGATAATATAGTAGTGGTAATACTTAGTAATAGTATATGTAGGAGCTATATAAATATAATATCATATAATCATTTATACTTTACATATATATATATATTACTATATATTAATATATATATATATTATATATATATTATTAGTTAATATAGTATAGTAGTAAGGTAGTACGGTATAGGGACGGTTAGGTTTAGTGTTTGAGGGGCCTGGGGATAGGGAAATATTTTAAGAATAATATATATATTTTTATTAATATTACTGAAGTAATAATAATAATAATTAAATAATATTTTCGTTATATATCATTAGAATTATTTTTAATTTGGGTTTAACTTGTGACAATTCATTGTAAGATCAGACGCATAGTGTGGCATTCTTTACGGGAGGGATAATCAGGTCAATTAACGCTAATTAATTGCATGTGAAGATTCCCGCTTCGTGGGAGCGACTTTTGGGATCATCAGACTCGACAACCCTCAAATAGATTTTTCGACTAGGCATTGCGAGTACAATATTTTCGTTTTATATTATAGTTGAACATATACTGCCTGTCGTCCGTCGAGCCCTTAGTTCGACTACAATGAACTCTAGCTTCGTTTGCGCACTCAGGAGAGTTAAACATCGATACCTTAGCAGCCGGTGGGCCTTGTGCTGGTCATGGGAACCTTTCCGGACCTTCCACGACCAGTAGGTTTGGCCAGCGCCAGTGGATTTGGTCGTTAACGATCCGTGTGTCCCCAAAGGACCTTCTCTCGATTGGCTCCGACTGACAGGTACGCAAAGTTCCCCTTCTGGGGGCTGAAGGTTTATATATATAGCGAATATATATATATATTCATCATTATATAGATATTATATAATATATATATAGATAATATACTATACTCATAACCTAGTACTAGGTATATATACGTGATACCTATAGTATAGCGTGGGGGTGCAGATAGTACGGTAGTATAACGCTATAGATGAGTACTATTATGAATATAGCTATAACGGGTAGTAACTACATTGTGGTGGTACACGGATATTTTTCTGTTTTATTATTGAGCATTATTTGTGTTATGTTAGAACTTAGTTATTTCGAATCGTATGACGAGCCCACATTGACGGGCACTTTTGGATAATCAGGTGAATTAGTTTGCTTATTCATGTGGAAGTGAGTGCCGCTGCTTTGCGGACTATCTTTTGGGATCAATTCACGTAGGACACAAAACAGATTTCAGATATTGCGGACTACACCAGCAGGACTATCGTTGTTATCTATATATATTATATATACCTATAGTATACGCTTATTTTTATAGTCTAGTTATAATCAGATTAGTTATAAGCGTACCTATTAGTTTACGTCAGTCCATAGTTACTATATAAGTATAGCTCTAGATATCGTATATCTATTGTTACTAAGTAGTAGTATCAGCTAATATATATATATTTATATACTGGTATATCAATGCTCTACTGGTAGTTTCAAGATATTGTATGGTGGTGGTAGCCTCGGTTGTTGCTGGGTGTGTGTAAGAGAAATTTTTCGTTTTATATTTCGAAACAATTTATTTGGTTAAAGTGTTGTTAATGTAGCGTGGTCTCATCGTAGAGAGCCCGCATGGGGGCACTTTTGGGATAAGCTTGCTTATTCATGTGAAGAGCCTGCTTGCGGACTACTTCTTGCCAACCATTAGAGAAATTGAGAAAGGCAATATAACCAACATACTGTAATATCGATACCTGATATACTTATAGTATTATATATCACCTAACTACTGATCAGTATTATATATTATATACTTAGTCATATCCTATTACGTATAGTATAGCTATATAGCGACGGTTACGTTATACCTATTTAGTACTATACTCACTAGTATATCGCTATGATAATCTATTGTTGCGGCTACACCATATGTCTTCAATTTGTATATTGACACACATTCTCTCACTTTGGTTTAAAGTTGTTAATCCGGTCATGTAGATGAGCCCCGCATGCGGCGGCACTTTTGGATTAAAGCATCTTGTCTTTATTCATGTTGAAAGAGGTCCGTCGCCTTGCGGACTCATTCTTGGGATCCGATCACTGAGCACAACCAAAACAGACTTTCAATATTGCCGGGTACAGATATTGATTTCATTTTATTAGGCTTTATATAAATATATAGATATATATATAGATAGATCATAATATATATATATAGAGGTACATACCCTTAATTATATACAATACTATTATTAATACGTATACTATACTAGTCATTATAATGAATATATAATCACCATATATATATATAATAGTAACTCATGTAAGTATTGATAATGTGTACAGTACGGCTCAGTAGTTACTATATATTGTCGACGGTACACATTAATCTCAATACGTTTTATATTGGATCAAGTAATGCTACTTACTTCGGTCTAAGATTGTTAAAATACAGGGTGTAGAGAGCCCGCATGGGGGTACTACTTTCTGGGATACAGACTTTCTTGAATTCATGATGCTAGTGAATAGAGCCTGCTTTGGGCACTATTCTCATGGATCATCAGACTGGACAGGCAAACCCAGCATTTACCAAATCGTAGTGCGGTACTACCAGTAGTATTGATTTTCGTTTGGTACGTCAATTTTGAGGTGTTATAGTAGTCGATAATATCTGAATTATGCTATGCAGGAAGATAGTACATATAGATTAGACGATATACTATGATGAGGATCAGTAGTATAATAATATAGTATGATAGTATTATTGTAGTATATAATATATATATTACTAACTAAACTATATATTATTCTACTAACATCTAAATCTACAACTATAATACTATAGTACTATCGCTAGCTACTTACCCTAATATAGCTACGATAGATACTAACTAATATTATTATATATACTGGTTGGTGCGTACAATATTTTCAGCAGGACTATAGTTGAAATAGTTGAGACAATTATATTTGGTTAAAGTTGTCTAATCTCATCTGTTAGAGGCCCGTGACATGGGGGAACTCCTTCTGGGAGATACTAGCTTGCCTTATTCATAGGTGAAGAGCCTGCTTGCGGACTACTTCTTGGGATCATCAACTGGACACCAAACAAATTTCAATATTTTCGATACTTGCGCGGTACAACTATTTCGTCTTTATATTAATATATATGATATACCGGTATATAGACGTAGTATAATATATATAGTAATATATATCTATTATAGATGATATTATTACCTTTGTATACTATATATATTATATAGTATATATAAGTATATATATATATATATACTATTGTGTGATACAGCATATTTTTGTATTTATATTTAAAATGTTTATTTTGGTTAAAGTGTATTTAATTCATGTAGAGAGCCCGCATGGGGGCACTTTTGGGATAAGCTTGCTTATTTCATGTGAAGAGCCCGCTTGCGGACTACTTCTTGGGATCATCAACTGGACACCAAACAGATTTCATTATTGCGGTTTTTGCATTTTCGTTTCATATTATATACTATAATATATATTATATATATCATATATATATATATTATATACTAATTATTATAACTATTATAGTTATTATAATTTTTATATCTACTAATAGTATATATAATACTAATAACTACTTGTGCGGTACATATATTTCCGTTTTTATTAATTGGACATCTTCATTGGTTAAAGTTGTTAAATTCATAGTAGAACAAGCGCCGCAGGGGGCAACTTCTTTGGAATAGGAGCTTCTTGATTCATGGTTGTTGAGAGCGCCCCGCTTGCACGGCACTAGTTCTGGGATGCATCAACGAGACACCAAACCAGATTTCACAATAATTGCGGTACAAGATATTTTCACGGTTAATAGTTATATATAGTAATTAGCTACTAGTATATATATATATAGTATATCATATATATAATATATATAATATATATATACTATAACTATATATATATATAAACCGTAATAATATATAAGTATATATAATATATATATAGTATTGTGAGGTAATGAGGCGTAATAGTATACAGTGGGTGGCGTTAAAATCTTTTGGGTCATTTATTCATATTATTTGTTAAGTTTGGTTATCTCAATGTAGAGAGCGCCCGCACATGGGTACACCTTTTGGGATAGAGTCTTGCTTATTCATCGTGAACGAGCCCCGTCTTGCGGACTACTCCTAGTTTGGGATCATCAACTCGACAACCAAACAGATTTCACAATACTTGGCGGATACTATAACATATATTTCGTTTATATAATATATTTAATTTATTCAGTAAGTAATGTATATCTATATATAATATAATAATCATATAAGTATATGGTAGGACTGATTATATGTAATTGCTAGTATATGAGTATATTAGTATACTAAGCTATAGATATTATATTATACATATATAGATATATACTATATATATACTATATAGTATATCAGTATTAGTACAATACTGATTAATAATATAGTACTATATATATATGATTTATGTGTATAACATTTTTTCGTTTTATATTGAACATTTGTTTGGTTAAATAGTGTTGAATTCAGTGTAGAAAGAGCCCGCATCTGGCATCTATAGAAAGATTCTCCTCTAAATATTACAAGGTAATCTAGGACAAACCATATTTATCTACAATGGCAATAGTTCATTTGTGTAAATACTGTCTAATCCTTAGTTGATTTGGTAATTATAAGTTTATAATATTGATATATAACAGGTACATAGTCCTGGTTTTAATAGAATTTGAATACAAATCTTTTGTCGTTAAATTAAACATGTGCTTTATTCTCAAACTCAGTCATTATTGAATGTATTATTATGTATTCTCTATTCATTATTATTATGTTATTATTCATTAATTCGTTATACTTTTATACTAAGGATATTAATATATCGTATTATTATAATTATTATTGCACTGTATACTTATTATGTAGAGTTTAATGTAACATTTTCTTTTACAGCGATGGTAATTCATGAGGCTTCAGAAGAACGTATTACAAAGTGCCCAGATTTAGTGCCATATTTTAGGATTCCAATTTTTCGTATTTAGAATCATGCAATGAAAATAATCATCATCATGTATTCTGGATTATACTATATAATATATTATTACGGTATATATCTTACCGGGTATAGCCGGTATTATATGTATCAATAAGTGTATATGATAATTAACCTACGATATATAACTTATTACTATGGTAATACTAGTGTATATATAAATTGATTATACTATAACTATAATTATTGATATATAGTATATATAGGGAGAGAAGCGCAGAGAGATGAGACGAGAGGAGAGAACGAGATGGATAGATAGAGTAGATACGATAGATAGTTTAGACTAACGATATGAATAATAGATAGATAGATAGTATGATAGATAGATAGTTACTCGTAGAATAGAGTGATAGATAGATACGAATAGATAACTTAGCTAAAATAGTATAGATAGATAGATAGATCGAAATAGATAGATAGATAGATAGATAGGATAGAATATTACCTCATATATAGCTGGCCTGGTCAATATAATACTATAGTATATAGATAGATAATATCGTTTAAAATCTGAAGGTTTAAATTTTGTAGTATAGCTATAATATCATCTAATGATATACTATATATATATACTAGTTATCGATATATTAATGAAACGAAAATACTAAAAGCGTACATTACGTAGGACGAAAACAAGAGGTAAATCGAACCAGTTTTGAAGAGAGGATGATGAGGACATAACAATGAGGAATTAGGCAAGCTCTTCGGAAGGAAGCGCTGAAAGTTATAAGAATTGAGAATACAGAGGAATCCTTGCTTAGAAATAAATGATGAGGGATGGTGCTTGTTTTGGTAACTGATGAAAGCGATGTAAGGGGAGTGCTTGGAAAGAACACTTCATAAATCTGCACAATATTATCAACAGAAATGAAGAGGTGTTAGTGAATGTGTGTTGTTTTAATGGGTGCAAGAAGGAATGGGTATTTTTGGGGATGAGGTTTATTAGTAAAGAATCGAGGCGGTAAATGGGTAAGTGGAGAAAGTTGAAGACATGGTAACATCTGCAGTATACAGATGAACATTACTAGTGAAAATGCACTCAATAGCGGAGCGCGAGATGGTGATTGATGGATTTGGAAGTTGTGTAATAAGCGTTTTATGGAGGGTATAGTTTTCCGAGGGATTGGAGGAGAAGCGGTAAATAGTACCCTTTATAAGGGTAACGGAGAAAAGGGGAACTGTATGAATTATAGGGAAATAGCTTTATTGAGTGTTGTAGGCAAAGATATAAGCTTCCTGCTGGTATTGTTTGGTTGAGAAGGGTGCGTTCGAATTGACTGAGGGATCTGGTTGGTGAAGAACCAGCAGTGCGTTTTAGGAGTGGTAGAGGATGTGTGGGACTCAAATCTTAACATTGAAACAAACGATTATATTGAGGAAAATGAGGGAGAAGAATAATAAATTCTATTTAGGTTTATAATGGATTTACATAACAGCGCGTATGATAGTAAGTGTAAAAGGCGAAAGCTGTTAAATGGCCAGGTTAATTAGTCGATGATATGGTGTTGTGGTAGGATCTTACCTGCAATGTGGAATAACAAGGTAATGTATGAACGATTAGTGGACAGCGTTGTGTAAGAATTAATGGTGTCAAAAGTGGGTGATTGGTTTGGATTAATAGCGGAGTTTGAGTCTCACGGTTGGATAATTGTGCTCCTTGGTTATTCAAAGTGTATATGTATAGATAGGGATGGGGTTATGAAAAAGAATTCGAAGTGGGGATGGCAGGAAATGGTGTTAGAATATGAGGAGAGTTTGAGTAGAAGAGAGTGGAAGGTGCCTACCTATTATATGCGGAATGATTTGGTTCTGTGGGCGAATCTGAAGAGAGTTTTGAGGGAATTGGTAGAGAAATTTGGCAGGGTATAATGTAAACCAGGAGGGGATTCTTGAAAGTAAACGCTAGATCAAGAGTAAAGGTTATGCGTTGTAGTCCTCGAGTGTGAAGTGTATGATGTTAGATGAATGAGCAGGCTCGGAGCAAATGTCCTGAGTTTCATAATATTTTAGGGTCATGTGTTGGATGAGAAGGGAACGGTGATGATGCAGAGTGTAGTAGGCAAAGTTGTGAATGGACCAGGAAGGTTGCTGGTGCAAATAAAACGTTGGTGAATGTAAAGAATCTAAGTCTTGAGTGCGCTCAGAGGTCTTACATGAGGGTATGGTTTGTTACTGTGAGTTACTTGTAATGGTAGTTGAGACTTCAAATGGTTCTGGAATAACGAAGTTTAGAATCTAGAAGTTTCAAGTGTGTTACAGAGATAACAATCTAAAGGGCATGTAGGTGTGAAAGAATATAATAAAATAGAAGAAAGAAACGTAATTACATAGTTGTGTGGTGGTGAAGAAAGGGGTAATAGAAGAATAAATGAAAGTATGTTGAGATGGATTTGGTATCGCTGGAAGGATGAATGAGTAAGCGTCGGGCTTGAGATTACAGCGGATTGTATGATGGCAGAGTGTGTTTTGGCGAACCGATCGGCTGGCGAGCCTGTAAAGAAGAAAGTGGATTGAGTCGGTGAAATACGAGAGATGTGCTGAAAAGGAGAGAAATGTGATCTTAGGGCAGAAGGCGCAGAATAACAGGTGGCAAGATGAGGTAGACGAGAATGGCGAGGGTTTTGTGATCGGGGGTCAGTGTTTGATGGCCACCATGGGCTAGGGGATGATAGCCCTTGACCGGATAGACGATTGATACCCATAGTGAAGGGTCTCGATTCGCGCGTCTCATGAAGCTCAAGGGATGGGATTATTGCTGTGTGTGACTAGTTCTCACTAAATCTAACTGTAAATCGAGGGGGCGGGTAAAGGCCTGGGCTTTCCTTTCGACTTTATGTCATATTCTTCTACTGCTTATTCATTTTCCGATGCAAGTGACCCACGCACATTCAGCCAAGGCCCAGTCTTCAGGGGCAAGGAGAGGAAGATAAAGAAAGACAATATATATATTAGTATATATTAGTATAGTTTATATGATAATATATATATATCTTGTATGGTAGTAGTAAGTTCGGTATATGGTATTTGATATTAATCTTATATAGTAGATATATATCATAGTATAATAGTAAATAAGTATTACTAATGACGGCGTAGATATTAATATGTACTTATTACTACTATAGTAATATAGATATATATATTAGGCTCCAGAGCGGCGGTGAGCAGCCGGTACTACTGACGACAGCGGCTCTTAGGGTATCTACGACGCGAGTATGAGAGTAAATAGTACATGAGATAATATAGTACGATACCCGGATTACACAGGTGACTGTACATGCTTACAGGAGTGCGCTCATCCATTCTAGGACTGCGACGAAGGACCTGGTCTAGTGGGGCCAAACCTCGTCTTCCGATCTTGGATTCTATCAATGCCGATTCATTCGTTGCATCAATATGCTGTCTTCCGATGTGCATGGCATCTGGTGTCTTCCTCTAGTGGAATCCTACTACCTGTGTGCTCCTCCACCTCTTCCGGGTGTCTAGCGCCTGCGGGCCTCTCCACGAGCTCCGCCTCGTTAGCTAATTTGGGTATCCATCTCCTTGCTTCCATCTCCAGAGTGTTACCCACCAACTCCGTGTAGTGCTGGTCTAGATGTTCAATCATCGTATTTTTCAACTATGGCGGTTTCCAGCGCTTACGCACACTCTTTCCTACCATCTGGTCTCGTGTGTTCTCAACTCTGTGCCCTTTCTGATCGTTCTCCACGCCTATGATTCCTTCAACCACATACTTCATTGGCTTCCGTGTCTGATTTACTAGTAAGCTCTTGCCATCTGCTTCCCTTTGCCTGCGCTATGCACTATGCGTGCAGCCATGCGCCATAGCGGCCAACAACACTGGGTGTCAGCACTCCCTCGAATATATTGTGGGGCTTCTCATTCACCTCCTTGTTCATTATGAATTGTGATCTTTCAAAGATCGTGGGGTAATTAAGGCGACGCTCGCTAGGAGCGAGGCGGCGGGTGGTGGACGGTGCACGTGAGACGAGCTGTAGGGGAGAAAGTGCAAGAGGCGCTGTTCGAAATCCTAACTCGTAAGTTTCCCACTAGGCTTACACCCCTGTATCTATTGCCAAAATGGTTGCTTCCTAAGTGATTCTGCTTACTAATATTCAGAGACACAGTTATAGTGTTTAAGTCTCTCTACACCAATAGGTGAGTAATAAACGTAGTAATAATAGTAACAACATATGCCGTGAGGAATAAGAAATCTGGGATAATCAAATAAATCTGGAAGAGAAGACTTTTTGAGTCGGAACATTATATCTGCCATTGCAGAAATAATTTCGAGTAAGATTGGCAAGCAGTATGGGCAGGACTGAGATAAGGTTAATAGTCAGGCAGCCGACGAATATGCGACAGCTTTTTGAATCTTCCTAGCACCATGAGCCACAAGCGAGGTGTAGACGAAAATCCAATAGTTCCGAGGGGACGGAGTGAAACGGCACGTGGTGCTTGTATGGGGCCCTGAGATAATTGAGCAGACAGGTCGAGCAAGAGGAGAGTAGAAATATCAGAGCAGCGGAGATGAATGTGGTTAGCTAGGACAGTTGGTTGGAAAGACAGAAGGGCACAGAGTCGAGGAAAACGAGATCACGTTAGAAGGACGGAATCGGAGTGTGGGTGTGAGACCCATGATGAAACAGGTCGACACAGCCAGAACTAAGATGGCTGGGGACACCTGGCAGAGGAGAGCAAGGAGAGTTAGCCAGTACACCGCACAGCGGAGAGGTTGCGAGAAGGCCGCAGGAGCACCTGAGGGACAGAGGTGGAGATCCTACACAGTGGAGGATTCAGGTAACGAAAGACACCAGCATAAGCCTGGAAATGCGACGAGACTGAACAGACGGGAAGTGCACGGAATCGAATAAGATGCGATAGAACAAAGATGGAAGGCGGAGGGGTTTGGCTCACAGACTAGAACCAGGCTCACATTGGCATCTTGACTGAGCGCGAGAGGACGCGAAATGGTAAGTAATATATATACTCTATATTATATTATATATATATATTATAGTATATATAATATATATTAGTATATATTATATACTATTATAATATAGCATATAAAGCTATATACTATCTCATACTATTATAATTAGCCTAATAAGTACTATATAGCTACTATATATATATATAATATTATATGTATGTATATTAATATATATAGCATGTATATTATATTATACTATATAATATATAGTTATTCAGTTAGTATTCTCTTTACTTCTATCTTCTCTCCCCCAAGACGGGGGTACGGTGCGTGGGTCATGCCATCGGAAAAGAAAGCAGTAGACAGAACTCATGACAATCGAAAGGGAAAGCCAGCCCATTACCGCCCCTCTGTACCAAATTAATTTAAGTGAGAACGAAATTCATATGGATCTAAGAATACCACCCCTTGGCTTCATGGGACCCCGACGGACCCTCCTATGGTAAATCGTAAGTGTAAGGGTTCATCCCTTAAGCCAGGTGGGCAACAACCATACCATACAGAAACGCCCGCCATTCGTCTACGCTGATCATGCCTGTTATCTCGAGCCATCTCAAACGCATCACATTGTGCTCTCCCTTCAGACATTGGAGTTTCACCGTACTCAATCCACTTCATTGAACTCTTCAGGTTCTCAGGTCCGAGCCAGGTCGTTCCCACGACAACTGACTCCACCTCGATACATGCCCGCTTAACCAATCCAGACTATCATATCCATCGATTTCCACAGACCAAAACCGATCTCAACATCACTTTCATTTATTCTCTGCATTTACCCCTTTCTTCACACAACACAAGTCTCTAATATGTTCCTTCCTTAATTTTATTAATACTCTTTTCACACCTAGCATGCCTTAAGATTGTTCAGTCTGAACACATTGAAGCTTGTAAGATTAAACTTCTCTATTCCAGAACATACGTCTCAACTACAGTATCAATAACACAGGTAACAACATACCCCATTCAATAAGATCTAGCGCACTCAAGACTTAGTCTCCCTTTGCATTCAAATCGGCCAACGATTTAATTGCACCAGCAATCCTCCTGCCATTCACAAACTTTCCTACTACACCCTGCAGTCATGCCGTTCCGGTTCTACATCCCAACACATACACCTAAATATTCTAAAACTCAGACACTTGCTCGCAGCTGCTCATCTCATAACGATAAGACTTCACACTGAGGACTACAACCATAACCTTTACTCTCATCTACGTTTATTTCAAACCCCTCCTTTTACAATACCTGCCAAATCTCTCTACCAATCCTCTCAAAGCTCTCTTCGAAAGTTCGCCACACAGAGAACCAAATCATCCCGCAATATAAATGAGGTAAGGGCACCCTGCACAGCTCCTCTCGCAGTTCTCATCATTCTAAACACATTCCCCTTTTCTCGCACTTCGAATGTCTTTTATAACCCATCCATATTCACAAATTGAATAACAAGGAGACATTAACACAACCTGTCTCACTCCGCTATTAACTCTAAACCAATCACCACTTTCGACTCCATTTATTGTCTTACACACGCTTCACTATCGTCAGACATACTTTTGATTCATTCAGAAGCCTACCACCAAACACCATATATCACTAATACTGCCATAGAGCTTCCCTTTATCCTATCATACGGCTGTTGTACAATCCATAAAACCTAAATATATTTTATTTATTCCTTCTCCCTCATGTTCTCACTCAATTTGGTGTCAGGGAAATCACTTCATGTCTTCTTCTATCATCCTCACCTCTTCTTCATCACTTTGTTCCTGTCACCAAAACCGCGCAGAGCTCCGCGTCAGCGTTGTCAGCTCGAACAGCACTCTTCAACCCAAAGATACCACGCACATATAACTTCCCATAACACACTCAATACACCTTATTCCCCTATAAGATGATTTCGCTAAGTTCGCCGCCTTTTCTCCCTTAGCCCTGTAGTTAAGGGGACTAATAACGCGCTTCTCCACACCAATGCCATGACCATCATACCTCCATAGGAACGCACTTTGTACGGACAAACTTCCAAATCCAATCAATCACCCATCCTCGCCTCCGCTGTACAGGTCCAGATTTCAGCAATTGTCTCATAATTTGACTCTTCTCTTTTGCAATTTCCTTCACTTTCTCACTCTACAACGTGTCTCTTCCTTTACTAGTCACCTCATCCCCAAGATACTCGAATACTTCTTGCACGATCAAAACGCTGCCCATTCATACACCATTCTCATTACTGTTTAATCATTTGTGCAGATGTTCTCGAAGGTGTTCTTTCCACACTCCCACTTACATCCATTTCATCAGTTGCAAGCCCCATGCCGATTGATTATGCGACGCAGATTCCCTTGATTCTCGTTGAACCATTTCGCGGTTCCTTCCGAGAGCCGGGCTATTCCTTGTATGAAATCCAGTTGCGGATCCCGCTCGGCATCAAAATGGGCGGAGATCTACTCGTTGTTTTGCTCTCCTACGTATGTACGTATGCTTTTATAGTATTTCTTTATATATATTACATACGTAGTTAGGTAGGATATAATATCTATCATAGATATTTAGTCAGTATATAGTAATACGTAATGATTATTAATAATGATCAGTAGTAGGTATCCTATGAGGGTAAGGAGTATATATATTAGGCGTAGAGCTACTAATTGCGTATATGTATAATAGAGTATCTAGTTCTAATCTAGTCTGGTGAGATGATTTAATTTATAATTGATCTTCGATCGAAGTTATCAGTTTTTTTGTTGCTTTATCTATATATTGTAAATCTAACAAATTTAATTATAATTGATCTATCGATCGAAGTTATCAGTTTTTTTGTCTGCTTTATCTATATATGTAAATCTCTATCGAATCTCTCTCTCTCTCTCATCCTCTGCCACTTCTAAACGCCTAGATATTATAGTATATATAATTAGTATATAATTGATATTATAAAGATATGTATTATTATATATAATTAAATTAGTATATATGAAATAAAGAGGGTAAGTAGTATCATATAATGATAGTCTATATAGCTATATTATCGTGATATTACATATATCGAGTGATAATAAGAGTATCGGTAGTATATATATAGTACAGCTTATATATCGGATGCTACACCAAAATTGAATTTCATATATTTTCAATTGAATGATTGGGTCTCAAAAAGGAAAATGGGATCGCCATAAAATAATGGCAAAATCTGGCACCTTTGTCAGACTTATTTTGAAGCCCTCATGCACATTATCCATGCGTGTTAAAAATGAAGTGTTACGATTAAACTCCTAACATAATAGATCTAGTACAGGTGCAATAATAATATATAATAATTATAATAAGTATAATTATCATTTAATAATAATGTAATGATAATAAATTATAATGATAATAAATCCCAAAAACATAGATAATATTAAACTACCAGAATGGCTACTGTAAAGTAATAAGTGCAATCTTCAAAGTTATACGCAGCAATAACATTGTAATTTGCAATATCTAATTGATTATAAAGCAGAGACTATGTAACTACTAAAAATTTAGAACTTCTAATTAAATGCAGACTATAGAGGGCGATTAGATGCTGTGATACACACGAAAATTGCGGAAAGCTGAAGTTCTGGCATTGAGATATGATAGATGTAAACTTTTAGGTCCTAATTATCCTTTTACAATTTTAGGCGGAGAGTATTCTATAATGCACATGCGGGCTACTCTAACTAATGAATAACAATACTTAACAAACAATTGTTTCAATATCTAAACGGAAAATGATTGCACCGCACAAAAATATATCATATAAAAAGATTTTATTATATATATGTATATAGCTATATATATTGAAATGAATATTATATATATGAATATGTATGATAATTGTACTAATAGTCACCTATAAGTAATATCATATATATATATAACTCATATAGCAGGTATATCTATTGGCTTAATTGAAAAGAAGTAAATAATTAGGAACTTTTGCTTTTATAAATACTGCATTAAGTGATTAATATATAGTTAGTGCAATTTTCAGAACTTACGTAAGATATTGTACCGCAATATTGAAATCTGTTTGGTGTCCAGTTGATGATCCCAAAAAGTAGTCCGCAAGCGGGCTTCACTCACATGAAAAATAAGCAAGCTTTCCCAAAAGTGCCCAATCGCGGGGCTCTCTAAATGAATTAACAACTTTAACAAATAGAATGAGTATAAAACGAAGAATATTGTACCTTGGCACAAAATAGGTGAGAGTGTTATCATACACTATATATATATCATATAATACCTATTATATATATATATTATATCAGCTATAGTAGTAATAGATATATAGTTGTATTAATCTACATACTAAGTACTAATATATATATGGATCTATTATATATTTATAACTTATGTGTTAAGTATATATAATATAACGAAAATATTGGTCAGCGGCAATAGTTAGAAATCTGTTTGGTGTCCAGTTTTGTGATCCAAGTAAGTAGTGCACTCGCAAAAGCGGGCTTCTTTCACATGAAATAAGTCAAGCCTTATCCCAAAAGTGCCCCCTTGCGGGCTCTCTACATGAATTAACAACTTTAACCAAATAAATGTCCAATATAAAACGAAAATAATTGTATGAGAAAAGACACAATATTATACATATATATATAGACACTAACATATTATTTATATATATTAAATACTATATAATGTTTAACTCGAAGTAATATAATATAATTTATACTAAGGATATTGTTGGAGATAGGGAATTTTGGAATCTATTCAATATAGTATTAGTGACAAACGAGAAATCATCTAGTACCGCAATAGAATGCAATCGTGTATTTATGGTGGTCCAGCTTGATGACCCAACGGAAGTATGTCGCGCACAGCGGGCTCTCTCAACATGAATAAGATGCAAGCTATCCCAGTGCCCCATGCGGGCTTTCTACCAATGTTACGAGAGCGTTGTTAACCAAAGTATGATCAGAGCTATAAAACAATGAGAAGTATTGTACGCAGCAGAATCCATATAGTGACATAGTATAGAATATCACTGAAGTAGCAGACACACATATTCCACTGATCATATTTGAAAGATATATAATCACGTATATTATAAATACGATATACGTATGAATATAATACACCAATAGTAGTTATTGTAGGAATAGACACTAATCAATACATATCGTATATAGTGCTATATAGATGTATCACATAGTATTATTAGTAATAGAGAACGAGACGAAAATAATGTAGCGGCAATATTGAAATCTGTTTGGTGTCCAGTTGATGATCCCAAGAAGTAGTCCGCAAGCAGGCTCTTCACATGAATAAGCAAGCTTATCCCAAAAGTTCCCCATGCGGATCTCTACATGGATTAAACACTACTTAACCAAATAAATTTCAATATAAAAAACCGAAAAATATTTACATTAACAATAATATATTATAAATACTATATATTATAGGGTAGTATCTATATCAGTATATATATATAGTATGTATATATATTAATAATATATATACTAATATATATAATACATAATGATACTATATTATAGTAAGCTATATATCTTATATATAGGTATATATAACACTGGTAGTATATAATAACTATATATATATATAATAGCAACCGAAATATTGTACGCAATATTGAACATTGTGTTGCTGTCCAGTTTGATGAAGTCCAAGAAAGTAGTCCGAAAGCAGGCTCTTCACAATGAAATAACAGCAAGCTTATCCCAAAGCGTAGCCCCCAATGCGGGCCTCGTCTCTACTACTGAATTTAAGGAACTATTTAACGCGAAAGTAATATGTCCAATATAAAACGAAATTATTGTACCGGTGGAATACATAAGGTATATAATAAGATCAGGATATATATAGAATAATTATAATATGATATAGAATATATATACGCTAACATAATCAATATAATAACGTATATATTAATAAATATAGATAGTAAATTAATATATAATATATTATAGTAATATATAATATAAATCAATGATGAATATAAATAATTGTGAAAATTATATTAAGATAAATATATCTATATATATATGTAATAAATATACGTCAACAACGAAAGTGGGAAGATAGATTGTAACCAAGAATATTGAAATCTGTTCTGGTGTCCAGTTGATGATCCCAAGAAGTAGTCCGCAAGCGGGCTCTTCACATGAATAAGCAAGCTTATCCCAAAAGTGCCCCCATGCGGGCTCTCTACATGAATTAACAACTTTAACCAAATAAATGTTCAATATAAAACGAAAATTTGTACGATAATAGACTATATATATGATAGTATCATATATATATATATATATATATATATATATAATTATATATATATAATATATAATATATATATATATATATTATAGGTATTATATGAAAACGGAAAATATTTGTAACCGCAATATTGAAAATCTATTATGGTGTCCAGTTGATGATCCAAAACGTAGTCGCAAGCAGGCTCTTCACCAAATAAGCAAGCTTACTCCAAAATGCGCCCCATGACGGGCTGCTCTACATCGAATGTTCTCCAACATCTTTAAACCAAAATAACATGTTCATGTATGAAAGAGAAAATATTGTTTCTTTTATGTAACAAATATGTATAAATATATATATATATATATATATATATATTAATATATCAGGTATATATATATACATATATTATATAAATATTTATATATTTACTTAATTATAATATTATATAGTGATATATATAATCCCAAATAATAGTAATAATAGTATAATAGTATATAACAAATCATTGTACCGCAATCTTGCATCTGTTGGTGTCCAGTTGATGATCCCAAAAAGTAGTCCGCAAGCGGGCTCTTCACATGAATAAGCAAGCTTAATTCACCTGATTATCCCAAAAGTGCCCGCATGTGGGCTCTCTACATGAATTAACAAGTTTAAATAAACAAATGCTCAATATAAAAAGAAAATATGATGGTATCCAAATATATAGTATATAGTATATATAGTATATGATATATATTAATATATAATAACTATTATAGTAGTATATATATATTATATATATATATATTATAACTATAGAGTGATATATATATTAATGTTATAACTATTATATATTATATAGTATAAGTAGATATATATATAAAGATAATACATATACTGAACCTTCCGCCCAAGCGGGAAGGACTTGCGCTTTCTGTCAGTCGGAGCCATTCGAGCAAGGTCGCTTGGGAACACGGGACTTAACGGACCAATCCGACGTAGGCTGGACAATACTAGTGTGGAACCGGAAAGTTTTCCATTGACAGCATGCAGCTGCTAATGTCTCATTAACGTACTGAGTGCGACCGAAGCTAGAGTTTGTATGAATCTAGCTCACGACACACGATAGTGTGGTTCATATAATCATAAATACGAAAATATTTGTGACTTGCAATAACACAATTTGAAATCTTACTTGTTTGTCCAGTTGATAAATCACCAAAAGTGGTCCCACAAGCCGGAGGATCATTCACAAATGAATAAGTGGTTTATTGACTGATATACAAAAGAACTGCGCCACATAGCGGTCTTGTCAATACCTGAATTCTTACCAATGTGTGAACACAAGATAAATATTACATATATAAAACGGAACAAATTTATTATTATTTATTATTATATTAAAATATGTTATCAAATTCTTATTTTTAAAATATTTCTTTATATAATATATATATGAACTTATGAGTAATATAGATATATATATACTATGAATATATAAGATATATATATAAATATATATATATAGGTAGTTTATATATTATAAATATATAATTCAGGTTTTATTCTACATAAGTATATATATAAGCGTTGTAATAGTAGTTATAATATGATATTACTTATAATACTATATTATATCGATATTATAGATTTCGCTCGCAGCGGAGAGAGAAGAGAGAGAGAAGAGAGAGAGAGAGAGAAGAGAGCAGAGCAGAGTTTGTTTTCCATATAGTTTAATATTGTATTTCATATATGGAGTGATATTAGTTTTGTCATAACACAAATATATTTCGTTACTGAATAGTGTTATTGCGCCTAATTCTTACAATTAATATTGTTTGCATCATCTTATTCAGCCAGATAGTGATGATATATCATTATTAGTTATATATATATAATAATATACTATATATATATATATATACTATATTATTAGTTATTATATAGTATATATAATATTATTAGTATTATATACCTATTATATATAACTATATATATAATATATAGTATATATATACTAAGAAACATGGTATTATTTATCCAATGTTTCCAAAAGCTCCGCGTTATATTAATTTGTAAACGCGTAGACTAAATCGGAGGGGCCGGGAGCTGAGAAGGTATTCTTGGTGTAGCCTGAGGCTACGATAAAATAGAGGGGGATTCATGTGTGCTGTCGTGTAGGGGAGAAGTGAGCGGTGCACGTCCGGATGAACGCCAACAAGGAACTTTGGCGCCCAAATTAAAGAAATACCAGATTGTACTGAGAGCCTGAGTCCGAAACTACAATAAATTATAGAAAAGATGCAATCAGTAACATAATTCTATTCCGAACAGGGGTTAAGTGTGCTTAGTACTGAGCCTGAGTCCCAAACCACCCAATAAATTTAGAAAGTGCAATCAGTAACTATTCTATCAGAACAGGGTTGTTGGCTTTGGTAATTTATTATTATTATTTTTATTATTAAACTTACCAATGTACATATTCCCAGATAGGTTAATCATAAATTTAATATTCTCATTTACAACACTGTAAACAGAGTTGAAAGCTTGCCTTCGTGGTATTCAACTAATATTATGATATAAGCCAACAGCTTGTACGTTCTTTTTCTACTCAACATTTTTTCAATTTGTAATACACAGACACTTATTTAATGTGCTTATTATAATATGTATATATACCGTATATGTATAAAAATAAATTCAGAAATGTAAAGATAATCAATGATTAATTGTACATTATTTATATTAGATACTTTATATTGAAAGTTAAAAATTTAAAATTTAAAATTACTGAAATCAGAATTAAATATAAGTAATAAAATGCAGTACTTGTAAATATTAAATTCTTAAATTTAAATTTGTAGTAACGGAACAAGAACTTTTTGTTATTTTATAACACCCTACACGGATGCAAATAATAGAACAGGTGTATTCTTCTCTTGCAGTATGAAGACTCTCTTAGCTGTCGGCGCCAGCGAGTTGGAATTACTCCGCCGCGAGAAAAAACTGCTCAGAGAAGAGTTCAATGTTCATGTCAGGGTGGATTATAGCTCGGGACGAACTATTCATGAATGTCCTTCCCGCATTGAAACCCTCATGACTTCAGATGTAGACTTTATCCTTATATGGGCACTTACACCCTTGGCTTGGAAGAAAAAATCCATTACAAATGGAGATAAAACAGCTACAGTCTTCGAGCCAGCAATAAACTTCACAGTCGAGGGTGTACCCAGTGTTATGGAGAAGATTACTAAATATGCCAAAAAGAAGAATCCGAGGGTAAAAGTCTATCTCTTGATTCTTCCAGTTAAAGACCCAGAAGCGGATCACAAAAGCATGGGGTCCGACTTTTGCAGATCATCTCAAGGACGACGACACCATGTCTCCTCGGTTGATGAGAGAACACTCCATCCGTTCTCTTATCCGCTTTGAAGATTTGGCCTATTTTAGGTATAAGTGGACAGATAAAACCACTCTTCGCGGTAGTGAGGTTTTTAACTATTACTACGGAACAAAACGACACAGCCCGGAGTATAAAAACACCCCTCATACCAGATACATCAAAAAGAAGCAGTTGTACCTTCAAACTCCGATGCTTTCAGATGGGCTACATGCTAACCGCTTGTTCCTAGAACAATTTCTACGGAAATACAAAAGCTTCTTCACCTCTCACGCACTTCCCGTCCACGGCCTTCTGATCGCCGTGACGTTCGCTCACGAACCAGCCATCGACCTTCTACATTAACAAGTGAAGAAAGGTAGCAGATTCTCCATCAGCTATCTAACCACCTCGGCCGTCAACTTCTCGAACGTTGACCAACATCGAGAGACGGTTGGGTGTGGCTCCTTTTACCGGATTGCGTCCGTCAGCTTTTGTACCTCCACCTCAGTTGCCTCACTCCTCTACAGCTTATTCGACTCCTCGGTTGGAGTACCCATCAAACCTGTTTAAAGTCGACATTAGGTTTATATATTTCAATATTTCACAAAAAAATAAAATAAAATATAGATGAAGGATGATAAGAGATAAGAGGTGTTGTAAGGAAAAAGAAGGTTAAGTCTGTTTTTAACAAGCTGTATTCTATACCTGGAACTCGAACGACTGATTTGAAAGGGTATTATTTCTGCTGCAGAGTTCGCGAGTTAGAAAATTCAGGTATGCGGTATCTACAGGTACTATAACTACTATTCTACTATTATTCTACAAATTGATCATGTCCCTGTTCAGGCGCCAACTAAATTTAAAGAGTATGTAGGGGAGAGTGAGGGTGCACTCGGATGAACCCAACTAAGGAACTTTGGCGCGCCCAAACTAAAAGAAATCCCGGATTAGTACTGAGCCTGAGTCCCAAACCACCCAATAAATTTAGAAAGTGCAATCAGTAACTAAGACAGCGACAGTAATCAGAAGCTAGAAGGGACAAGGTTAAATTGATTAATGGATTAATTCTGATAGGATCGGTTAGTTTACAAATAAAAATTTTACTTTTTTATTACACTAATTATTAGAAAAATTCCTCCTCTACATCATGGTGTAATTTTTGTTTCGAAATTCCGAAAAGTTTTTAAGTTACAGGATATTTTTTAGGGGTGTCAAACTGAAAAATTCCATTTCCAGGTTCGAAATTGCAATTCAACTTTTAGGACCTTTCCAGGTTTTATTCACATTTTATAATAAATTACACTTTTCCTTTTCGCAAACACAACCCAAGCTCAGGCTCTTTCTCAATCATATAAATGTAGTCTGAGCGGAGCCGGGCGGAGCCGGAGCCGGGCCGGAGCCGGAGCCGGAACCAAATTATAATTTTTAAAGAAATTTTTTGCAGGTAAAAATACTTCCGAAGCCGGAACTAAACTATTCTGAAATGGAAACGGAGTCGGAGTTAGAGCCGGACCAGGGCCGGAGCCGGAGCCAGAGTCGGAGCCAGAGCCGGGAGCCTAAAAACAATATTTTATTAATTTTGCAGGTGAAAATAATAATTTTGCAAAGTTGGGGCTGAACAATTTTGAAAGGAGCCGGAGTCAGGCCAGAGTCAGGAGTCCCGGAGCCGGAGTCGGAGCCCAAGCCGAGCCAAAGTATAATTTTTTTTAAATTGTTTTTGCAAGTAAAACTACTTCTGCAAAGTCGGAGCTGAACTATTCTTTAATACAATCAGAGCTGAAGCCGGAGCCGGAGCTGGAACCGGAGCCAGAGTCAGAGTCGGAGCCGAAGGTGGAGCCAAAGTATAATTTTTTTTATAAAGAAATTGTTTTTGCAGGTAAAAATACTTCTGCAAAGGTCGGAGCTGAACTATTCTTAAATGTGAAACGAAGTCGGAGCTGAAAGCCGGAGCTGGAGCCGGAGCCAGAGTCGGAGCCTTAGCCGGAGGCGGATCTGAAAAACAAATTTTTTTTCAATATTTTTTTGCAGATGAAAGTAATTCTACAAAGTTGGAGCTGAACAATTTTGAAAAGGAGCCGGAGCCGGAGCCGGGGCAGACCGGGCGAGCCGGAGCCGGGGCGGAGGTAAGATGAGATTTTTAAAAGAAATTGTTTTGTAGATAAAAAATAGCACGCAAAGTCAGACTGAGCTATTCTGAAATGTGAAACGAAGTCGGAGAAGAGCCGGAGCCGGGCCGGAGCCGGAGTCGGACCCAAGCCGGAGGTTGATCTGAAAAAACAAAATTTTTTTTTCAAAATTTTTTTGCAGATGAAAGTAATTCAACAAGTTTGAAATGGTGTTTGAAGGGCATGAGCCGGGCCGGAGCCGGGCCGGGCCGGAACCAGGCCGGAACGGAGCCGGAGGTAAAGTATAAATTTTGTTAAAGAAATTGTTTTTGCAGGTTAAAATGCTTCTGTAAAATCGGAGCTGAACTATTCTGAAATGGAAACGAAGTCGGAGCTGGAGTCGGAGCCGGAGCCGTAGCGGAGCTGAAGAACAATTTTTTGCAGTTGAAAGTAATTCTTTAAAGTTGGAGTTGAACAATTTTGAAAAAGAGCTGGAGCCGGACCCGGAATCGGACCGGAACCGGAATCGGAGACAGACTATAACCGGAGGCAGGCTTAAAACCGGAGTTGGGCGGAGCCGAAGCATAAACTTTTTAAGATAATTTTTGGAAAGTAAAAATATTTCCACGCAAAGTCGGAGCTCAACTATTTTGAAATAGATACAGAGTTTGCGCAGTGCTGTGCGGTGCGGTGCGGTGCGGTGCGGTGCGGTAGGGTGCGGTGCGGTGCGGTGCGAATAAAAACTGTTACTGCGGCTTGTGGTTCGCTTATTTAGGTGAGGTGAGTAATATCTTTTACTTTCAGGAAAAAAAAGAAAAAAAATCATTCAAAATCTTTATAGGCCTTTTTCTCCAAATTCACTTTTTCTCCATATCAGCTGACAAAAAAAATCGCTAAAAAAAAACGAGCAAGTCTATTGAGTTAAAAATTTCCAAGACATTTATATACATATAGGAGAGGATTCGTACGAAGTTTTATTTAGATTGAAAAACGTGGGTTGGTGTCAGACAAGATTGAAGTGATGACCTTGAAATTTTTTTTTTTGAAATTATGAAATTCAAATTGAATATTTGAAGTTACCAATTTTTTTTTATTGAATTTCAAAAGCAAATGATTATATCTTTTTGACCACACTTTATTCTAGAACTTTCGTGAAAAAATTATTAAAATATCTTAAAAAATAAAGTTTTTATATGGTTTTCAGTTGAAACAGTAAAAATTCAGAACTTGCCCCCCCCCTATAAATCCCAAACCAGCTAGTCTATTGAAACGAAATAAACAGAAATAGATAAAGTAATAGTTCCTCAATAAATAAAAAGTTCTCATTTCACGATTGAAAGAAACTGTAATTTCGAGTACAAATTGATTAATGGATTAATTCTGATAGGAAAAATTAGTCTGTTAGTAAATCTACTGTCTATCTATAACTATAAAAGTGTTAGAGGTTAGTTTGTTAGTTTATTAATCTTAATCGGTTAATCTACCCCACCAATTTAGCTCACGGTTAGCATTCTTTCTCCTAACGACTACCGCATTATTATTACCTGAACCTTCCAATTCGTTTCCTCTGCAACAATCGTCTGAACTTCCCGTGATCCTCCTTGAAAAGGTAAAGTCAGAGCTGAATTAAATTCGTCAATCAGGGGAAAACAAAAACGTTTCCGATTAACGGTTTATTAAATTAAATTTAAGGGAGGATGAAGCTAAAATGCTGATAAGCTGATAACTGTAGGTTTGCCTCTAATTAGATTAGATAACAAACTGATGAATGTTCGAGTTCCGTTCTTCTGATATGTTATTAAATGTAATTGCGAAAGCACTTGATAGATGAAAAGCAACAAGCTTGAAGAAAAACAGTTCTGAATGGGTATGGTCCCGGAATAGGCAACCCGTTGATAGCAAGACCTAGAAAAAGCCTGCTGATAGCAATGATATGGCAGCCCGCTGATAGCAACTGTTAGAAAATAGGCAACAAATATATAAAGTCTGCTCCATAGCAGTAAACATAAGAAAATGGAATGAATTAATACACTGAAGTATGGCTTACCCTAGGGGATT
>JABUQX010062097.1:42500-50269 GCA_015478945.1 Trachelipus rathkii
GTTACTAGGGTTCAGGAAGCTTGGACCAAATTCTTATGTACCTCACAAACCTCTATCTCCAAGTCTCCACCCATATGGAAAAGGTTATTCTTAATGCTCGAAATCCTTTGATTCTCAAGGTTATGGTTCAAAAGGCAAAAGCTCCTGAGCCCTCTACTCCTTGTGAGTTTGCTTATCTTTTCGTGGTAAATGAGATCTTCATTACTTGATAGACGCTCACTAGCTACACTTTGTTGAAGGGCATGCTAAGCAATTCCCTGTCGGACTTCTGCAAGATTGGAAAACTTTTACATACATTTCACAGACCAAGTGAATCTTTATCTGATTCCAATCTTTTTCTCTTTTTGATATTCTTCGATCAATCATAGAGTGTCTTTTGACACCTATGAACAAAACTCTTCATCGCTGCCTAGAAGCCAAACAGACGTTCATAGGATTCAGCAATGATCGCTGAACAGATGGTAATTGCGTTTCTGTTTGTGTGATCTTTTGCGTTTTATTGGCTGGTGATATTTCTGCCTTTAGCCAGCATTTCATCACATAGGCATCCTAAATTAGATATTAGCCCTCTAATAAACAACCCGTGGTTCGAGAATATGTTTTGTATTAGGAATTTACGAAAAGTCTGCTTTTGTACATCGCGTATCGTTTGGCGAAGCTTGAAATCTATTTATTTTCTTCAGACATGAGAGCTTACTGTCATCTTTGAAAGTCCTGTGCTTTTAATTATATATATATATATATATATATATATATATATATATATGATATATATATAATATATATATATAATAATAATATATATAATATAATATATATATATATATATATATATCAGCGGCGACTCTATTAACTTTTACTACTCGTGCTCTCTCTCTCCCCTCTCTCTCGTCTCTCTCTCTCTATGATATATATACTATCTAATAGTTTATCGTTTATATATTTCAAATATAGTGTATCTTACTATATAGTATATCATATATTATATATATAATACATATTTTATGTGTCAATCGCTACCTCTACATAAATTCTATATTTAAATTTCTATATTTGAAATTCTATATTTATAATATATATTCTAAAATTATCTGTATTTAGTAATTCTATATATAATATATATATAAATATATATATATATAATATATATATATATATTATATATATGATATAGTCTATATTATGTTATATAATTAGTATAGTTGTATAAATATACAATATGCAAGATGTGTATGTACTCCATGCTGAAAATATCTACTATGTAAATGTTTGGGTAGGGATAATTAACTTTTACTTTATATTAATATTTCGAATTATCATTCTACTTCTCAGTCTATTGTTTACAATTATTTTTAGTAAAATTTTATTTCTTTTATGTTCTATTTTAATATTTTTTTGTTATAAAAAATTATTTATATGTATATCCATGTATATTTAACCACAATCATTTATAACAGTATCCTATAAAAAAAAAAATATTTCGCAAAAATCAACAGATACCACTATCCGCCTTTGCTTCTCGGGCACGGATTTCTGTCCTATTTTTAATTGTGTTAAGAAGCATTAATTTGAGTAGCGGCTATTTCTTTCTTTTTCGTTTCAAATTTTGCATAATCTTTTTATATTTATATATATAATAATATATATCATATATATTATATATATATATATATATATATAAAACGAAGTGAGGATAAATTGTAAGGATATCTTCTATAAAATTTTATTTGCTCCTTTATATTTTTTTCTTCTCATTGCTTTCATTCTTTTTCTTTCTTCATCATCTGGGTCTCTGAAAAAGATAATAATTAAATGTCTCTTTCCTAAATTTTATTAAACATCCATCAATATCTGGAGTTGCAAAATAAAATTTTACCCTTTGTATATTTCCCATTTGAATTTTTGACTCAAACTTCAACAAAACGTTCAAGTCAAATGAATGTATTCGGATCCTCATTTTTTTTAATTATAACCATCTTACCTTATGTAAACTCTGTAGCTAGGATATGAATAGATTTACACAACAACCTAGTTAAATGTTGGTCTCTTTCATAAGCAGTTAAACTTGTAATAACAAGCTTTTTTTCTTACCAGGGCTGCAGAGTTGTAAAATAAATTTTTCGACTTAGACTCCTTAAATTCAAATTTGGATTTTCGACTCCAACTTCACTCAAACAAAAATTTTCGACTCTGACTCCACTAAACAAAAATTTTCGACTGACTCCAGCAGTCAAATTCAAATTTCAACTCTGAAAAAGGGGTATATTTATACTGAGAAAATTTTTTTTTGTTCCACTTGTTTTAGTTACAGTGCAGTATGCGATGCCAAAATTTTCCGGTTTTCCAATGAATCTAATCTCCAAATGCTATACAGAAAGTACTGTTAAAGACATAAAGATGCAGGTGCACACATAACAAACAAATATATTTCAGTTTCTTTATAAATGTATATACGTGATTTCAATGAGGAAATTATGCTAGATTTAGAAAATTTCATCTGTTTGACTTTTTTTTTTTTTTTAATTTTTTGACCAATGACTAGAACAAATTTTACATCCCGAGAGTATTAAATGAGATAATAATAATAATAATAAAGAATAAAATAATAATAATAATATAAATTAGTGTCTATAAATTTTTTTGACTCGCCTCAGACTCCACTTAAAATGTATTTTTAAACTCCTCAGACTCCACTTGCACAGAATTGTCGACTCTGACTCCTGGAAATTGCACGACTCTGCAGCCCTGGTTCTTACCTCATTTGTACATGGCATCTTTTACCCTAATTTTCATATATTAGATCACCAATAATTAAGAGCTAATATAATTAGATTTTTTACAACAATACCAAGTTACAGAACAAGGTTACCTCCAACTAGCCAAATCTTTTTAAAAGGAATTAAACGTTTTTTCTTTAAAAATCAGAATATTTAATTTCATACATAATATTCCATTTATTACCTCTTTAATTTCGCATATAACTACATATGTAGTGTATAAATAATTGTGAAATTTTTCATTATTTTTACTGTAAAATTCTTTTAGCAATCTTTTAACAAATACTTGCTAGCAGTAATAAGTTTCATATTATATAAGATTTTTTTTTTTTAATTTAAACATAATGTAATTTACTATGTATAAGTATTCAAAATATAATGTTGGACAAATACTCATGAAATATATATATATATAAAAAAAAAATTTAATTAAAAAAAATGTCAAAATTGAAGAATATGCTCTAATTATTTTTACAATTCATCCAGTTTTGGTGAATTATTCTGTGTAGGTATAATTTGTCGAGTTTAACTTCGATTCAGAACACTTATGAACACGTCACCTATTGTAATACAGTCACAATATTAATAACATATTTTGAGCTCTTCTCGAAAATCTTCAGTATTTTGATTTATACTAAATAAAAAGTTTAGGTTTATGGCATCTTAGCTCCTCTGTACCATATCAAAAATGAAAAATATCTGGGTAGATTTATTTTTCACATTACCTGGAAGAGGGATGAAAATTGCCAAAACTGAAAATTCTCCCTTTCCCCCCCCCCCCCTGTTCATTTAATTTTTAGGAAATTTTCAGATCAGACTGAATTGGACGAGTTCCACATCTTATCTAGAATATTTTTCTATCTATCTATCAGCCTCCCCTCGGCTCTTCACAGACTGTGAGTGAGGTGCGTAAATATGCATCAATAACAATAGTTAAGCAGAAGATGACCTAAGTTGACCAAGAAGGCTCCTCCCCTACTATCCCCTCATACCTTCAAGTGTGAGATGTGGCATCCAAAATCTATCCTAAAGTTTCACCAACCGAGACAGACACCACTGTGGCATCTCATCAGTGTTGGGGTACGTTCATACCTTGAGCCAAGTCCACAAAATCACACCATTCAATCCTATCACGCACCATTCCTCTGGCTTGAACCAAAATCAATTCTTTTCCTTCAGACGCTCAATTACTGACTCAATCCACTCCAATCACTTCCCAACATGTTCCCTAATATATTCATTCCTCATTTCAATTCTTCCCACAACCTAACACGCCCCTAAGATTGTCCATCTGAATAGACCGTAATTTAGACTTATACCTCTTATTCGACACCATAGTTTCATTACTATGCATCAATGCTGGTAACAACATACCATCATGCAAAACCCTAGCACACACACAAGCCTTAGCCTTCTTGCATTCACCAAAGATTTATCTGCACCAGCCGTCTTCCTAGCACACACATCATCATCCAATCCATTTTCATTCAATATATAGCTAAATAAAAATATATTTTAACTTAGATACTTGTTCCATTTGGTTACCATCCAACATTTCACACTGCAGACTTTGTTCACCTACAACCATCACAATCTACTTTCAAATCCTCTACCAATCTTTTCAAACTTTCTTTAGACACACCACACAAAACCAAATCATCTGCATTCAATAAGCAAGGTAACCTCCACTCTCTACCATTTCCATCGGTCTAACACTTTCTCTGCCAACCCTACCTTAAATTCTTTCATCACCTAATCCATATACAAATTAAATAGCCATGGAGACATAACACATTCCTGACTCACAACGCTATTAATATTAAACTATTCACTCTCCACTCCATCTATCCTACACACGCTTCACTATTAATATACATACTTTTGATTCCATTCGAAAGCCTACCACCAATACCATATAACATTAACACCTACCACAGAGCTTCCCTATTAATCCTATCATACGTCTGTTGCAAGTCAATAAAACCCAAATAAAGTTTCCTCCTCTTCTTTCATTTGCTTCAATGTAAAAATTTGATCTACATATTCTCTACCACCTCTAAATACACCTTGTGTCTTCAATAATAATTAAACCCTTAGTCACTTGAAGCACTCTTTCAACAAGAATACCAGCATATATCTTCCCTACAACACTCAATAAACTAATTCCCCTATAGTTTTTACAGTTTTACCTTATCTCCCTTACTCTTATACAAGGGTACTTACTATCACTGCTCCTCTATAATCCTTCGGAACTACACCCTCCACAAATGCTTTGTTACACAACTTCCATATTCAATCAATCACAATCTTGCCTCCATTCTTGATCATTTCACTAGTAATTCCATCTACAACTGCTTATTTACCATTCTTCAACTTTGTCACTCTACTTATTACCTCCTCACTACAAACTGACTCATCCCCCAAAAACATACTTCTTAACACCATCAAATCAACACACACACATTCACTAATTCTACCACTCGCTATTGACATTTTTACTTCCTACTTCAGCACACTCAGATACTTCCCTTGAGCCACTAACAAACTCCTTCATTTGCGTTCAGATTTGTTCAGTTTTATCTTAGTTCAACATTCAAATAACTTATTTACAGGTGCTCTCACAAAGACTCACATACTTTTCTTAAAACCTTGTTCACTTGACTTTTCACTCTTTAATTAATTCTCTCCACTTATTTTCTTGTTTCTTTCCTCTCATTTCATAATGATCTGATATTCCCATCAATAACACCCTCAATGACATAACGTCCATCACATACTTCATTTATTCTTCACCAACACAAAATCATTCTTTTAACTTCGATACCATCTCTACCTGCATCAACTCTCTTATATTTAAGGGGTATACTCTTGTGCTAGAAGAATGTATTACTTACATCCAACATACCTATTTTCACAGAAATCAATCACCATCCTACCTTTCTCTTTTTCTCCAGCAAACCCAAAGGCACCTGTTATACCATCCCTTTTTCGATCACCCATCCAACCATAATAATAATTTTTTTTTCTGAGTAGGTGTACATGGACCACCACAGCACACAGGAAAACGGCTATAAAATGTTGTTTCAATAACAACTGTAGAAGTCTCTAAACTTAACAATATATAAATTGTTTGAAAGGGTTAAATCTTATAGTATGTTCAGTTCATGGAGAAAAAAATATATTATCCCTACTATATTGTGGGGATTTCAGCAATATGTGAGCAGAGCGATTCTGGAGAGGAGTGTAGAGTATATTGTGGAAAAATTTCCGTCTGAGGGCAGAGATGGCATCGCAGCTGACAAATATATGGGCGATCATAAGAGGTTAAAACAAGCAGCAAAACGGGCTGGAGGGGACGTTCTTTCTCGTCATGTGATATCCATGCGTCAGATTGGTGTGTCACATAGGCAAACGGGCCAGAGCGGGGAAGTGAATGCTTTGTGAAGTGAAGTGAATGCTTTGCAGAACCCCTTTCCTCCATGCCTTTTCAAGATCAAAGAAATCGACCAATGTCACCTTATGAGAAGCAAATGCCTCACTCACATCATGGTAACAGAAGCCGAATTGATGGTCAGAAAAGGCATGCAATTGTTTCACGTGAGAATGAGACGTGAAGCCACCATTTTTTCTATTACCTTGCATGTGTTGAAGGTTAAGGAGATGGGTCGATGGTTGTTTGTAGAAGTCGGGTCATTTCCAGGTTTCAGAATGGGTACGATATAAGCTGTCAACCTGACAAGAGGGAAGACACCCTCCACCCACATTCTGATGTATAGGCTAAGGAAGAAAGCTGAAGCAGTATGAAGTAAATGCGGTCAGGGCCGTGTGCTCAGTCTTTACATAGTTGAAATGCTTCCTGGAATTCTGATCTTCTGAAAAGTCGGTTGTAATATGGGTTCTCTCCAGATGGAATCAACAAATCTGGAGTCTCTGCATGCAAACAAGCTAATCCAAACGGTTCTGGATAACGGTACTCATTGAAGCAAGAATGAAAACTAAGCTCATAAGCAACTATCCTCAAAGCAAAGACAACAACAGAGGGTTGTGGGCCATATGTAAGGAGTATGGGTGGATCTTTATAGTGTTTACGGGAAATTTTACTCGCAACTTTATATAGTGAACATAAAGGGGTGGACGAATTAACAGTGGATACATAGATAGGGAAATACTGCTTTCTTGTTCTTCGGTTGATACACCAGGATAGGATCGATACAGCTTTAAAAGAATCAGGTTGGATTGCGTGGGAGTTGTACAATCAGTACAATTTCCGCTTTCACGATTAGCATGTGCTCAATCTGTTTCACCACGGAGTAGTTGATTTGCGGCTCCCAGTGGTCTACTGCCGCCTTGAGAATGGTTTCCTGAAAGTAGGTGAAAGCTTCTGCCGAATACGGGAATAGGATTGTTGCAGAAGGACTGGGATGCAAGTGGCCTAATAGAAGGATGAACAATCCTCTCTATCATACCGCAAGTCAGAGTATGGCTGCTGCTGAGGGCTAGGGGTTAGGGATAGAATGTCGATCAGATAGTGGTCACTTCCGCAGAGGAATGGTGACTGCTCTCGCCCCAGACGATCTACGTCCGAGATAGAGTACAATTAAGTGTCAACACAGGAAGAAGTATACGTATCGAATGTTCAAATGTCATACTTCTTCCTGTGTTGACACTTAATTGTACTCTATCTCGGACGTAGATCGTCTGGGGCGAGAGCAGTCACCATTCCTCTGCGGAAGTGACCACTATCTGATCGACATTCTATCCCTAACCCCTAGCCCTCAGCAGCAGCCATACTCTGACTTGCGGTATGATAGAGAGGATTGTTCATCCTTCTATTAGGCCACTTGCATCCCAGTCCTTCTGCAACAATCCTATTCCCGTATTCGGCAGAAGCTTTCACCTACTTTCAGGAAACCATTCTCAAGGCGGCAGTAGACCACTGGGAGCCGCAAATCAACTACTCCGTGGTGAAACAGATTGAGCACATGCTAATCG
>JABUQX010062098.1:0-22500 GCA_015478945.1 Trachelipus rathkii
AAGCAACAACTTGAGGAGCGAGGGGTTATCATCATCTTCTGAGTACTGTTGAACAGAAGAATCTGCTAGATTTCTATCCAAAAAGTAATAAATAATCCACTGTACTATTACGTCAGTAATAATTTGAATTTGGCTGGAAAAATAACCAATCCCTTTTAAGGATAAGATTTACTCGAGCCCTAAATTATATATGGCCTTCATGTGGATTGGAGGATCCAATATCTTAACCTTATTTTAGATTCCAATTTTTGCTAAATCTAAATAATCCGGAAGGTATAATCATCACTTTAATAATAATATATATAATATATACTTAATATATATATCATGTAGGAAATAACTATAAATTATTTATTCCACTAATCACTAATTATAATACACTAAAGAATAATAATATATCTAATATTTTCATACTCAATACTGTAGAAAAGCTCACATATTACTACTTAATAGCATATTTAAATAATCAGTAATATGTAAGTTTTACACGGTCAATAACTACCAATTTAATAGATCCTATATAAGTCATATTTAATTCTACTATATTGAAATTGTATACCTACTTACCATTGAATAACCCTGAGGATATAGCCTCTTATTTCTTTATCTAGTCGTGTGGAAGGTTGTGCTCTTTCAGAGTGATGTCAGAACACTGTACATATTGTTGAGATCGCACTACATCTTAGATATGCGTTAATGGTCAAATCAACAAGTATATTCTTTACCTTATTCAGCTTTGTTTTGTACTTATTTTCACACTTCTCATTTTATTAACCAATCTACCACACATCTTTACTCTGCTCATTCATGAAAACTTGTTTTATTATGGTGTTTCTTGGAGCGTGATAGGTGCTTTTCCCCATTACGGAACAAATAAAAGCTAGTTTAATCTTTCAATACAATAGTGGAGTGAGAGGATTTACTGGGTTGGATTTCTTGTTCTACCACTTTGGTTTACGCGAACATTTTAACCGAGCTAGATTTTATCTGCGTGGTTGAAATTCTCATAGGTGCGAGCTGGTGATGTGGGGTATGTAATTAGGAATGGAGAATTGAAGCAGACAATTGTATGGTTATGTTTAGTGTAGAGCAGTGGGGAGAGAGCGGTTATACGGTCACTTTCGCGAGAGAGGTGTGCAGGTGTGTGAGCTCGTCGCGTTAGACTCATCATATTACTACCGTAAGCCGCTGAGTCGGAATTCACTTTGTCGAACATTTTAGATATGTTGTTTGTCAGTTTGATTACCGTATGAATTAAATTATTTATCCAGATAGTGTAAGTGGCTGTTAGTTAAATTACCTTTTTCATTACTATCATTCCACCACTCATTTATTATATTTATTTCTTGTTTCCTTAATTTCGCAAACGTGACGATGCCGAATTAGACTGGCCCTGTATAATGTAGCGTCAAGAGTCTACAGACTTCAATTGATTTCAATTTTTAGTGATGGTTCTGGGCAGTCTTTAATGTGGGCCTGCCATATAATAACTATAAGTGTAGTCAGATTTAATCCTAATATAATTATTTCTTGCTCTAAATGATCGTACTCCTATACTACTCATTGGCACCCAAATTTTTGCTAGCGGGCTTCTAAATTTAATAACCCCTTAACTTACTATGATGGTGATTAATTGATGAACATATGGCTAAAAGTATGCAAAACCGAGGGTTCACGCCATCTGATTTATTTTAATCTATAAAAGATTTAATCCTAAAAGATAGGTAGTATTCATATCATTTTAAATCAGGGTAATGCAGGTTAGATCGACCTTAGCTTCTAGTTCCTACGCCACGGATGAGATCAGTAAACTATCTTCTGCTACTCTGCGTCACCATAGCCATAATATAACTCTTAATTCAATTTCTATGCTTCTTATCTTCGCTTAGTTACTGATCTGTGTCCGGGAGATCACTTCATTCCAGTCTAGATTGCGTATCAAGCTCATGACCTATTTTGGTTATTCTCTTGATAATGTAGAGTGTTCGGGAGCCGCTCCAACAACTTCTCCGGAATCAGTCCTCTCACCTTAGGAATCGCACACCCTTTCCATTGTTTATTTGGGCCTTAAAATCATTGGTGCTGAATTGGTTGGTCCTCTTCTCTATCCTAGGTTTAGGGATGCGCACTTTTTTTGGTTCCGTCGTCACTCTAGGAGTGGTCGAGCACTCTAGGTTCTTGATCAATGGAGTCTCACAGTTCAAATCTGTACGGAATTATTATCAATCTCTTCTCTCTTTGGATGGCGGAGTCTGGTGGCCTTTAGATCATTATACATACTTGGGTAAGGCGTTGGGGTGGTCTTCCATTCACACTCCTCCATCGAACACCAGTCAGCTCGCTTTCGGCTCCATGCTCTCCACATCTAAATTGTTCATTTGAATTTTATTCCGAGACGGATACTTCCCTCCCTTTTACATAACCGTTAATAAGCCGGTACCCATCTCTTCTTCAACTCTCAGGTAGTTCGCACTTGGGTTTCTCTGCCCCTCAGGTCGGTCATACACGAAAGAAACCATCTGTTTCGTAAGGTTTTTCCCATTTTTGACTGTAGCTAGGATGTGCCCAATTTGCCAATTTCATACTCTTTTCGTCGGATGGTCCTAATGATGCAACTTTTAATCTCCTTCTGCTCAAGCTTAATGCTGTGGGCTTTTTCAACTAGCCCGTCTTCTCTTCGTCCAGCACTGTTTCCCACCCAATCTTCAATCTCCCCCCGACAATCCAATATTTAAACTTTCTAGACATGGTGCGTATAGCGGTTTTCTCTATTTTAATCTTTCTGTCAACCAGGTCACCTTGGAACCATGCTATCATACGACTATAATACATTAATTAAGTGGGCTAGAATGCTTCTTCTTTCTTACTATCTCTTTTAAAGTCTTGATACCTCTACCTAAAATTCCTTTTCATTCCATTATAAAGTTCTTTAGTTATCTTGGTCGTTGATGCTAGGATAGCTTATTCTTGAAGTATACTGCCAAGATAGGTCTAAAGCAGAGAATTCGCCAGAAGTTGAATACGGCCATCTTTTGGCAATTTATTTATTACTTCCGTCACTACAAATCTATAGCTACATAGAAATTCGCACCCTTCTATTTCCTACCATCTTTTCTCAATCTCGATCATTGTCCTCCTGTTTATCAAAATACTGTTTTCCACCGACGGAATATTCCTGCACAGAGAGTATCTCCATTCCCTAGTTCCGGTCGCAGGTATGGTTCGGGGGTCGAGAATATGGCGAAGAGGCGAGAACGATCGAGTTAGTTCACTACTGCTATAATACTCACCCATATACGTTTATTAACAGAGGTCTCCTTGTTTTTGTTACCTCCGTTGTTCCTATCATTTTTAGATTTTCTCATTATGTTCTCCCATCATTTTCTATTTTTATCAACATACCTCAGCGGCACTTGATAGTTAATATACTGTTATGATTATGTATTCATCACCATCCTTTATGCAACGCTGTGGGATACTATTTAAATTTTGTGAGAGCATCCAGCACGACCACTGTTCGCTTTCTATTCCGTCTCAAGCAAAAGTCAATTGTTGTATTCCCATTCACTACTAAAAAGTTTTTTTACTTTTTTTTCTACATATCTTATGGATCCAAAACGTGTAATATTTATTTACTTTGTGGTATTTTCTTTCCTCAGTTTAAATCTGTGCCCATTGTCAAGTTTTTTTATAACTAAAATAAAATGGACTACTTAAGTGAAAGCCATACCTACTTAAGCAAACTTTATCTTCACCACTGTTTTATTCAGCTTGATATTTTGTTTATAAACTCTCAGTCCCTGACCTCCTGAAATGTCCCTTCTACCATTTTGTTTTATAAATGATCCTTCGTTCCACAAGTTTTCCACAACTGCCATTTTGATCTTCATTTATTATACTACTAGTTTTTAAAATTGTTTTAAAAAAAATAATTGATCCTGCAATGTCCCTTTCTACATTATTTGAGCAACAAATTTAAACTTCTCTCGGCCTCGTTTGGCTTACAATACTTAATAAATGATCCTTCGTTCCACAAGTTTTACCTTTCTACGCAATCATTATACTGGTTACATCTATAGGCCCACTAACATTTGAGGAGTATTCGACTTTATGATTTCACGTTTCAGTAGGCTACCCTTTTCACTTCATCAGGCCTCTTTAACGTTAGCAGTACTTTACTCGTGTAATGTTAAGGATCTTTGTATCCTTTCTTTATTTCGCACCGAATTTTTTCATTCATCTTTAACCTTGTTTGTTTTTCACATCGTCTCTAGTTTTGTACACACTTCTACACACACTATTCTTTACACCACTATCTATTTTACATACTTTGATCTTTTCACCATTACATCATATACTCTGTCATGAATTATTCTAACCTCTGCTCTTTTGCTTATTTGATGAAATGTGATACTAAAACTATAGTCTTTCTTATTTCTGTATTGTTGAACCGCAATTACGTGCGTGACGCTAGTAACCCCATTCCACTAGGCCACCTACCCCAAATAATACTGGCATTCGGACTTTTTTATATTCCAACAGATTATTGAATTACACTCACTGAATATACCTCTTCATTTAATTTTTTATTTTTTACTCTATAAATATAATTTCTGAAATAGTCTACCATTATTGTAATATTATTATATTATCATTTTTATATTTTTTATTTTTAATTTGTTTTTTATATTTGTATTGTTTTATTACGTTCACGGATTCTCGTACTTATCTATCTGGGTTATTACTGAGAGATCCTCACCAAACGTGCGTATAGGACTATATGTCTGCGAGTCTAGTCACCTTCTCAGTTAACGAAAGAGCCACCTCCTTTAATCGATATATTTTCTATTCACTTAAAACTTTCGACTTTATTATTATATTTCAATTATATTTTCTTCTCTCATAGTCGTTTAATTAGTTTCAACGTCGTATGATAACTTATAGAAACAAGATATTAAGATTTATTAGCTGACCGTTTCAAATGTTAATATTGATATTTTTTAATTATTTAATAGCGAGGAGCTTGTTTTTAATAAAGGTACCGATCTGAGTATAGGCGCAAATACAATTACAGATTATTTGTTTTCTCTTCTATACTACAAATTTCGCATTCTTGGTATACCTCGGGCTATAACAACGGGCACTAAATAAAAATAATATGAACATAAAACTTTAATAATATAAAATGGTAAACATCGGGTAAAATATTTGAGCAGGTGTACATAATATTTTGTCATACCATACAACCGTTTATATCAACTATTTAAACCCAATTATGCGCATTAATTTCTTTTGCTTAATAATAAATAGTAGCATATTTACTCAGGCCATAATTCATTTACATTATATTATACGCATATAATATATTACGAAGTAATTTTTAACATCTTCAATATTAACAGAGAAAATCCAAATCTTATAAGCCATTAAATTATTAATCCAGTACAAGATTAAATTATAATTTGTTGAGCTAATTTAATGAGGTGATAAAATATATTATATATAATTGATACAAAATATATTATATTAATATATAATATAATTTATATTAATACATCATACGTATAGTAATATAGTAATATAGTAATATAAATATATATATATATATATATTGGACATATATATATAAGTATTTTTCTCAGGGTGAACATATATACCATAAAATTATAGTAATAAATGTATGGAAAGACCCTTATATATATACTATTTATTGATTCATTTAAAGTTATATTACTTGAGTCCGAGTCTCTCAGGGATATTTTAAGTGAACAAGTCAGTAATTTTTATAGGCAGAAAAATTTTTATGTGATCTCATACTGTGATGAATGGTTTCTAAATTTTCATTCCGGGTCCAGAAGTTGGTTGAGGCCTGTGAGAGAGTGTTAAATTCTAACAATTAAAGACCAAAAATGATATGGCTAAACTACTATTTTTTTCTTTTTTTTTTATTTACAAGATTTTTTTATTTGCCATATATATATATAATATATATATATATATAAAAATATATATATATATAATAATATATATATACATATATATATATAATATAATATATATATATATAATATTATAATATAATATATAATATATATAAAAATATATATATATATAATATATATATTAAATAGAGGATTTATTAGGAGGTATATATATAGTATTATATATGGTAATTATGTAATAACTGTAGACAGGGAACCCACAGCCATTTGGCAGCCCAAAAGTTTGACAAGTTGTAGAATAAATTTGAAAAGTTGAGAATTTAGTTTAATAATATTTATAGTTAATTTAATTATTTATTTTATTATAATCTTTATAGTTCGATTCGAAATATATATAATATAATTACATAATTTAGTATGTTATATATTTGAAAATAATATTGTAAATATTTGTGTTTGAAAGGTTGACCATTACTATACCAATATAAGTGCTATGTGAAGTATAGTATAATATAGAGTTATATATTTATTATATATAGTATATATATAAAAATGGTCATAACAAAATATACTATAGCTATATATATATAAATTATGTCTGTAAGCTTTTAACATAGTATATATATTATTATATAATTTATATATATTTAAATGGAAGTAAATAAAAACATATATCTTCCTCTCCTCGGCAGTTTCTCCATATTAACAAACTTATAAATTGTTATTGGTAGAATTCCTCCAAATTCCATACATTTTCTTATAACCCGTATAAGACAAGAAAGCCTTTCTTTTTTTATTTTTATTTTTTTTTTTATTATACATTCATTCGGATATTCTTTCTTTTTGTATATATTATTATAATCATTTGGTAAGCGGTGAATCCTAGCCATTCCGGGGTAAATCTATTATATTGACCTTTGTTTAAGGAAATCCGACAGCTTAGGGGTGTGTAGGTTTTGTTTTTGTCATACATGGGGAACATGTTAAGTTTTTTAAGAAAATTCTTTATTTGGATTTTAAAAATACTTTTTTTTTCGCTTCAATCCGAAGATAACTCACTGCACTAGAAGCGTTGCCCTCAGTGAGATACAAATTTTATTAAAAGAATCCTCACAATTAAGCTTATACTTTTCTGAACATGTTAGGAAACCATTTTTGGTCTCAAAATGTGTGGGTCGCTGTCTACAGTTATTATATATAATTACTTATATAGATACTCTCTATAATGTGGACTATATGGTTTATTCATCCATATTTATCTCTATATATCATATGGAGTGATATATCTATATATATTTGAAAAAGATTATAAATTATTTTTATCTTATCACAATTACTATTCCTCATCATCATTATTACACTTTTTACAGTATAAAATTATTTGAGATAAATTAAGTCAGGAATAGTGCATAATTACAATCTCTCTACTTTGTGAGGTGATAACTATATTATATACGAAAGTGGGACATTGCTAAACGAGGAACTGATGAAGTCGCGAACATATAATGACCATCCTGTAAGTCTACGGATTTGCCCACATAACAACGATCTTATTTAATGAGCTGTTACGAACATATATTGATATATTCATGCAAATCGAAAAAGTTGAAAATGTGTCTATAATTAACTTTCTACTTTTCTAATTCTAACCTTTCATTAAGAGTAGTAGCAAAAAAAAAAAAAAAGATGAAAGAATTACAAATAAAGGCTAAATCAAGAATAGTTTACAAATGAACGTTCATAAGCGAAACACAGTTTAAAACAATTACCATCAGTAAAAATGTTTGAATAGATACAAAATGATAATTATTTAAAATATATATATTTTAGAATAACACTCATTTTTTGAACAATTATGGCATGCATTTGATTGGAGTTTCCTCAAAAAAGGTAAATCAATGCAAAAAAAAAAAATTGTTCTCATATACCATGTTCATACATACATACTAGACCAGTTTTGAATCACTATCTGAGGCAAAACAATGTAAAACATTTATGATGATTTGAAAAGTTTTCTGATAAGTTGTAATTCTTTACTAATAATATATTTAGTATTTGAATACTTTAAAGTAGAAAGTAAACATAACTGAAAAACTTAGAAGTAGTTAGTAAACTTAACAGAAAAACCTTAACCTTCAGCAGCATCTACTGCATCAGGCAATGTTATATCATATCCACATGTCCTGGAACCAATATGAGATTATTATATGTGTCAGACATTCAATTCAGTAATTGATACACTAATTCTGTAACTCAAATTTTCAGTAAAAATAGCAACCTTGATGTTGGTTTGCTTTAAATGTATATAGTACTAAATGTATTCTAAATGTACTAAATGTATAGTACTAGTATATAGCATAATAATCATTATTTATAAGTGTCAGTAACTATGATAATGTAATAAATTTCTTTCTATTTAAGCAAATTTACAGTTTCCATTTAAACACTTTCACATAGTCAACCATTCATGGGCATAATTATTTATGGACCAAGGAGATCAAATTGATATAATATGTTTAGATTTCACCAAAGCCTTTGATAAGGTTCCCCCCATCAGGTTGATGCAGAAGTTAATACAATGTGGTATAAGTGGATTGGTGCATGGTTGGATTAAAGAGTGGTTGGAATAGAAGGCAGTATGTACTACTAAATGGTAATAAGTCATCATGGAAAATAATAGTGAAGAGTGTTGTCCCACATGGTTCAAATGCTGGGGTAACTGTTGTTCCTGATATATTTTAAATGATTTAGACCAGGGACCTAAATGTAAGGTTTCTGAAGTTTTGTAGATGAATACCAAAGCCCTGGCTTACCCTCAGTAAAGGAATAATGAAGGGGGGGGATGTATAGAAGATTCAAAATGATCTTGGATAAACTTCTTTGGTGGCCAGATAATGGCAAAATGAATTTTAATAGTAAAAAGTGTAAGATTCTTCACCTAGGTTACTCAAATAAAGATTTAACTACATATGAGTGGGAATTGGCTTGAGTCTGTCAACACAATAAAAAGATTTAGAGGAAAGTGATTATTATATAATAGCACATTAATTTTCAAAAGTAGCTAAATGCAAGTGTTTAGAAGCAAGGAATAAAACTAATAAGATTGTATAGTGTAATAAATCACAAATGATATATTGTACAAGAGCAAGGAAATTATAAGTAAGCTGTATATATAGTTTTTTAGTATTATTTTTTGTTTTTTTTTACTATGATTTTATGGAAGGTAAAAAAAAAAATCATGTTTTTTTTTGCTAATAACTTCTAACATACGAAATAATTTATTTTAAAGTATATAAATTTTTTATTTCCACTATATACCTTAACCTTATGAATAATTACTTTAGTTCTAAGTTCAATATTCTAAATGTGAGATCAAAGTTTAGGGTTTTTGTTTTTTCTACCCTACTTGACTATATATATATATATATATATATATATATATATATTATAATATATATATTATAATATATATATATATATATATTATATATATATATTATATATATATATATATCATTTCATTATACTTTCGGGTTTATTCAAACCCATCATCAGCTTTAAAACATAAATTAAAATTACAATAATATTATGAAAGTTAAAAATTAAATATTAATAATAATATATAATATAAATAATAATAATAATAATAATAATAATAATAATAATAATATAATAATATAATAAAACAATAACAATAATTAATAATAATAATACCAATAATTATAATAATAATAATAAAATAATAAATAATAATAATAATAATAATAAAATAAGTAATATATAATAATAATAATAAATAATAAATAATATCCACAGTAATAAAGAACAATTTTAAATAGTAAAAAAAAAATTATAAAACAATTTAAAAATAAAATTATATTAAAACTAAACCTATATTATATTACCTGTTTGTTTAGTTGACAGTCTTGGGAAGAATGTACAAAAATAGCAAAACAACTGTTATAATATACTAGAGAATTGGCTGGTTGGTCATTTAAAAAAAAGTAATATAAATATACATTTGGCAGCAATAGAGTTATAAAAATAATTACACAGTGATTAAAACAGGATTATTAAAGTAAAATAAATAATAAATTAAAAAACAAAAATTAAACAAAAATAATTTAATTTGAGGAGCCATCTGAGTTTAAGTTGCGGCTTTGTACTATGTATAAACAGGCTCTCGAGAATCCGTCGTTCAAGTAAACCTGACGCCGAAGACAACACCCTGAAGCTAATTCCTTTGAGATGTCATGAATGGCTCTCTGAAGAGTGGGGTCAATGATGGCAGAGAGTTTTCGGGTGAAGTTAATTGGTCTATTTGTTCTATATGAAAGACCCACAGATGTTTGGAAATCCTCAGCTGCAGGCTGTAAGCCAATCTGGCCTACATAACGGGCTTGGCTTGGTTTTCTTTTCCCAGAGAGAAGGAAGCTGATAATAGTATTTGAAAGAAGAATCAAATTACATGCATGATTCCTGTGAGAAGATATATGAAAAATTTATGAGAGATGGTTTTTATGCAATGTTTTGCTGTTGAAAAATAAGTATCTTATTACTTGAAAAATGGGTTTAACTTTTCCTATTTTTTTTTTTTCATATTTAAAATGCTCATTTTTAATGTTTTTATATTTGTACGTTGGTGTAAATGTATAAATTGTTCTCCCCTTGGGAGTTTTTAAAAGAAAACTAAATAAATTTTTACGGCTTGTGATGTCTTGGTTGAAAACCTCTACCTCGAGGAATATTTTGTGGTGGTGGTAAGTAATATTGTCTGCCTCCTCTAGTTATTGTTCTTTGTTGTCTGTCCCTTAAAGCCATGGGATGAGGAATGTTTGTGTTTCTCATTGGGAAATTTGGGACAAATGTGTGATCTCTAGATCGGTCATCTGGTGGAGAAGGAGGAGATGTATTTCTAGCTGTGGATAGAGTGAGTGGGATTGTGTCTTGAGGAGAAGGGAGAGGGAATGATGGAGGAGGTTGCAAAGGTTCTTGTGGGATTGGTGGAGGTGGTGGTGGTGGACGTGGAGTTGGTATCGGATGTGCTACTTTGAAGTGATATTTTGGTGGTAATGGGGGTGGTGTTGGAGGTTGACTTTGAGATGCTGAAGGCTGTATGTGAGGTGCTGAAGGCTGAATGGGAGGTGCTGAAGGCTGAATGTGAGGTGCTGGAGATTCGTCGAAAGATAGTTTGGGAGGAATAGTGGATGGGAAGCCTTTGAAGGACATTCTCTTTGGAGGGGAGGGGGAGAAAAAGAAGTTTTTCTTTGGGCTTGGAAGGTGGGCGTGGGAAGTAGGTTTTGCTTGAGTATGAGATGGAGGAGTTGAGTGAGAAGTTGAAGGAAATGGTAGATGAGGACTAGGTAAAGGAGGAGATGGTGAAGGAGGAGGAGAAGGGGCTTGAGGTGGAAGTTGGGAAGGAGTTTAAAGGGGGAAAGGAGAATCGGATTGAGGTGGGAGGGGAGGGGGAGGTAAGAGATTTCTCTGTGGTGATTGCAAGGAAGGTGGAAGTTGTCTCTTAAAATAGATGGTGTTAGGAATTGGTGGGGTGGGGGGAGGGGGAAGGTGGAGGGTATTGAATTTGTTGAATATTATCAGGAAGGGGTTTATTTGATGGTATATTGAGGCCTTTGGGATTGAGGGAGGAAATAGGTATATTATTTGCTCTAAGTTTAGTAATCTTAATATTGTCCCTATGCACAATGAAAGTTTTGGAAGTCTTTAAACATTGCAAAAGTAACTTATTGAAATGTACTAACTGTTTGACTGAAAATGGGCCGGTCCACTTCGAAAACAATTTCGGACTTTGCCCTGGTTTCTTTACGTCAATTACAAAGACATAATCACCAACCCTAATGGGTGTTGAATTTGCTTTTTTATGTTGCTTATTCATTTGTGTTGTTGTCTCTTGTTGAAGATGGTGGCGAGCCTGGTCTCGAATGAGATTAGCTCTTTCTGCAAGAGTTTGTATATATTCGTGAATAGGTTTTTGAGGTTCTGATCCTTTAGTAAAAGGAGAGATATAAAGAGATATAATTAGGAAGATCCCATGGAAGTCTTTTATTGTACGTGTACAATAAGAAGTGGAGGGTACAACCGATAGAAGAGTTGTATGTGGAGTTAATTGCTATTTGAGTGAAAGGAATTAATTTACCCCAGTCGGTGTGGTTCGAGTTTACGTAGTGTCGCAGATGATTTGCAATCTTTAACATTTCCCTCTCCGAGAGGCCGTTTGCTTCTGGTCTGCGAACGACGATGTTCACAGCTTTTACACCCCGCTGTTTACAAATCTCTTTGAAGAAGTGAGATGTTAGTTCGGGGGCTCTATCACAAAGTACTATTTCTGGTGTACTATGTCTACATATAACTCTTTCTAGCAATGCCTGTGCTATATCCTTAGCTGTGTGCTGAATGAGAGGGACGAGTTCCACATATCTCGTGAGGCTGTCCTTCAGCACTAAGATGTATTTAGCTTTAGTCTCCTTGCAGGATGGCAGAGGGCCCAACACATACAGATGGAACCTGGAGAACGGCTCTAACAGAAGTGGGTAACTTTTTATTTCTGCAAGTTTTGGCTTGTTACCCTTAACTCTCTGGCATGAGACGCAAGTTGTGCAATATTCCTTCACCAGAGTATAGAGTTTAGGAAATATGTACTTTTCCCTGATTCTATACACTGTTCTCTCAATGCCACAATGTCCAGATGGGAGAGAGTCATGGTTAAATTCAATGATAGAATGGATCATTGAGTCAGGTACTTGGAGTAAGAATGTGCCATCTTGTGTTGCATAATGTAAAATATCGTCAATAAGCACATGTGGAAAAGTGTTTGCAGTGGTGTCCTGTTGCTGAAGAGGTTTATTATGAGAGATCAGTGGCTTCGCAAAATCATAAAGATCCTTCAACCTACTGCAGGCCTTTTGCTCTTTCATGAAGGTTTCTTTTGTGAGATGAAAGCTAGTTTTTGGCAAAATTGTGTTTTGAGCTAGGGTGCAAGTTAGAGGAGGTGGGTTTCGGCTTAAATAGTCTGGAACAATATTTAATTTTCCTTGTTTATAGACAATCGTTGGATTAAAATGTTGGATGAATAGATTCCAACGCTCGAGTCTCCCAGATAGCTGCCTATGTCTGATAAGATGTATCAGAGGCTGGTTGTCGGTTATAATTGTCACCTCTTAGCCAAAGATCGTATTCTTGAATTTGCGTAGTGCAAAAACTATAGCCAAAGCTTCCAACTCGAGAGTATGATAGTTTGTTTCCGCCTTGGAAAGAGATCTTGAGATAAAGGAGAGGGGTTTCTCCTTATTGTTGTCATCTAATTGAAATAAAACAGCTCCCAGAGCAATGTTTGAAGTGTCAGTGTTGATGAAAAATGGCTTATTGTAGTCTGGGTAACACAACTGTGGTTGCAATAGCAGTTTGTTTTTCAGAGTCTCGAAAGCTTCCGCTTGTTCGGGACCCCATAGGAAAGGAACGTTTTTGTGTATGAGTTGTGTAATAGGCTTAATAGTTTGGGAGTACCCGTCCAGTAGGTGAGAAAAATAATTTAAGGAAACCAACAAGAGACCGCGTTTCTGAAACGTCAGTGGGTGGCTTAAAAGCTGTAGGAGTTTTAAGTTTTATGGGATCTGGGCTTATACCATCTTTGGAGATTTTGAAACCGAGAAAGAGGAGAGAAGTTCTTAGGAATTTACACTTTGAAAGCTTCATTTTCAACCTGTTTTTCCGAAATGCATCAAAGACATTCTTTATGTTTTCAAGATGGTTTTCCAGAGAAGTTCCCATGATAAGGACGTCGTCGAGGAAAACTCTGCAAGCGTCGCCTAAGAGATGATGTAAACATAACTCCATTAACTTGGCAAAAGAGCTTGGAGCATTTGCCAATCCAAAGTTTAAGCACGTTGGGCAGTACTGTCCCCTGGTAGTTCGAAAAGCAAGTAGTGGTTGCGTCTCTTTTTCAATTTCCATACTGTTATAAGCATCCTTAAGGTCAAGGGAAGAAAAAATACAACTGTTGCCTAAAGAACTTAAGATATCATTGATGCAAGGCAATGGAAACCTCATAATAGTAGTGTTTGAATTAAGGAGACGGTAGTCGACTACCACCCTTGGTTCTCTGCTTTTTTTTTGAATGATCAGTAAAGGTGCTGAGTGTTCGCTTGAAATGGGTCTGATATACCCCTTGTGAAGGGAATCTTCCACCCATTTTTCTATGTGTTTTAAGTACTTGTGGGGGAGGCGGTATTGGGGTCGGTACAATACCTTTGGCGCGTCGTCCTTGAGTGTTACCTTAAATTTCATTAGCGGACAGATTGGTACTTCATCATCTTCTAAAGCTGTAATATCTTTGTATTTGATCAAAAGGTCCAATAAATTTTCCAGTTGATTTGGATCTGTAAGTGTTGCACACTCATCTTCTTCATTTTTAAAAGACTCTTGAACGATTTCTTTATAAGTTTTCCGCAGTTGCGCTGCAGAAAGGCCTTTAGAAGCGGAGGCTAAATTGATATGCGAAGTTTCAAAGGGGGTATCAAGAGTAAAAAGAGGGTTTGCTATTGTTAAAAAGGAGTTTGTTTGCAATGTATGTTGCGCGGCGGATATATTGATAATATCTAAAAGAACTTGGCCCTGGTTAACAGTGCTCATGACACTGCCAATAAATATACAATTATGGAGAAACGACTTTTCCGAAGTCAAAATGAGACGGTCAGGGGGAGGGGTTAGAGATAAAGAAAGAGCATTTACAGACAGAGTGGTCTTTGGAGTATAGGTTCAAGTGTTGACGTTTTCGTGACAGATAATTTATATGTATATCAGTTCAATCAGTAAAATCATTTGCAAAATTTGTATCTTTAGGGTAGAGAGGGGCAATGAAGTGTTGTGATTAATTTGAGGTTTAGGAAGGCTTTGACGTTGTGGGTATATAGGAACTAGTGGCATAGAGATGTAAGCTGTATCAGACATAATAGAGATAGTGTTTTTGTGAGCTTCAAACCTAATATTTGGCTGAGTTAAAAAATTAGTTCCTAATAGTAAATCGGCTTTGAAGCCACACAGGGAGTCGTCTATAACAATAAAATTAACAGGAACAACTATGTGTTTAATGTGAATATGCAAAATGGTAGTACCAATTTGATTGAATATATCCCCGGTGATTGACTTCAAAATTATAGGAGGTTTTTACTAGCGGTATCTTTATTCCAAATTTGGTTTCTAATTCTACTATAAGAGATTTCTTTGAAAGGAATAATTAGAAGCCAGCTATCGATCAAGAAGCGTTTATTGTTTAATGTATAAGAGTTAAAAGATATATCAGTATCGAGGAAGTAAGCGGGTCCAATAAGAGATTGATATGTTGTCTGTTCATCCTTGATTACGTTAGTATTATTTGTAAAAGAGGAAGATAGAGTCAACTCCTGTGGGATTGTGCTTTGAGAACTACTGTGATCATTGATTGTATTTGAGAAAGGAGGTGATTTGGTTTGAGATAAGGTGATATTAGAGTCTACTAGGTGTGGTTTGAGTAGAAAGATTTGAAAAATCATGCGTTGAGAAAGAAGTTTGGTGTTGAGATTTAAAAGTTTTGTTCTGTGGAGGTGTGGGGTTCGATTCTTTTTTCTCTAAATGTGAATTAATAATGGGTGGTTGTGAGTTTGAAATTGAAGCTGCGTCATTTGTGAGCAAGGAAGAGTGTGATGCTACTTGAGGAAGAGAGAGAGAGCTCATATTGTGTTTAGAAGTGAGAATTTCAACTTGAGAGGAATCAACTGAAGGGTGAGGTTCTAAAAATTCAACAATTGATGGTTCGGAGGGTAATCTATGTTGCTCAGAAACATGAGTGTGAGAATCTAATAAAGGATCTGAAAACATTGCCTCACTAAAATTTAAAATGGTATCTGAGGAATCTTAGGGGGAGGGGGAGGTGGAGTGCACTGAGAGAGATTCTCGTTTGAAATAGTTTGAACGTGCTTAGAAGGTAAAGAGAAATCTACATTAGACATTAATGAGGGGGAGAGATCATAGTTTTTAATTAAATCAAGGAAAGAATTAGAGGAATCTGTGAAATGAAACGGTAACATATAATCAGAACAAGAAGGAGAGGTTTGAAAACTATGCTGAGTGTTTACAAAATTTAGGCCCAATTTGCAATGTTCATTGAAAGGTGTATCACTATGAAAAATCAAATTGGAAGGAATATTGCCTATGCTAGAGTGTGCCATGTTAGATATATTACTTTTGTCATGTGCTCTACTTAATATTCTTTTCCTGCGATATGGGTTGAAAGTGCGCTTTCGGACCCCTATATCTCCATTCATATTGTTTGTTTCCGTCACATAGCTTTTAACCATGCCAATGCGTGCTATGGGAGATGCCTATAGCATCGCTGCTCATTATCTTTTCATCCTCAGTGCATACTGCATCACCTTTCTCCATCTCTCTATCCACCTTCCAATGCTCTACCTGCGCTGAAGTAAGGTCAATATCAATACTTACACCTTCATTACTTTCCTCATTTTCCTTTATATGTGCGGCATTTAGTGCTATTGCGTATTTAGTTTTATAAGGGTTCCTATCCCACATCCTAGTATTTCTAAAACGGGCGATAGGGTTACCCCTTGTGAGGTGTGAAAGCTCAGAGTTGGATTTTAACTCTTCGTCATGTTCTACTTGAACTGTTTCTATTTCCATAGGTATTATGATCTCATTAAAGTTATAGCTAGTATTATCAAGTAAAGAATTATATAAATGTGCAGCATTATTAAAATTATTATTAAAAATAGTAAATTTATGAAAATCAGTTTTAACAACCTGATCCTGTGGGATGTGGTGAGACTCTTGAGCAGGAAGACCCCTAGAAAGGAATACATTTTGATTAAAGTTATCACTTATTAATTCTACAGATCCTCCCGACGTCTCATTATGTACATCCTCTGGAGCGGCTAAGGATACATCATCATCTACAGCATACTCAGAACTGAAATGGAAAAAAGAAATATTGTGGTCCCTATCTAGTGTATTATGTGAATTTGTGCTAAGAGAGACAGCATTGGCGGGTTCTTTTTGATCACACATATAATTTGGAACATTTTCCACATTTAAATATTTTATATTGCGATCTCTCTTCTTATCAAATTCACTCTCTGAAGGTAACAACACACCATCTTCAGGAGAGTTCAAAGCTTTAAAAGAGAGCGAGTTAGCGTTTTGAGAAACATTTATAGTTGCCTGAGGATCGGTTTTATTTAAATTTGTAGTTGAAATATTTTTAAAATCATCCTTTTGAGCCCATGTTAACTATTTGAAATTCCCTCTCAGTTACGTTATTAGAGTCATTGAAATAATTTAAATTTTGAACATTGTGCAACCTACTTTCAACAGTAGTAGAGTGTGTTTTAGCATTAAATTTACATGGAACATTAAAATAATTTGTATCTAATACAGTATGTGAAATATGGTTTTCAACATTATCGTGAAATGATTTGCATGAGGTAACATTTTTAAAATTTTCATAATTTCGCGGAGCATTTAAATAATAAGAGTTTAGATTTGCATGAGAAACATTTTTGTGAAACGCTCGGCATGTGTTAGTATTTTCAAAATTTCCATTACAATTTATATTATTATTATTTATAAAAACCTGTGACTTAAAATCATTGTGATCTACAAAATTTTTAACATCTGAACTTACAGATGGCAATACCTCATCAGTAAGAGCGTTCTCAAAAGCGAAAGAAGGGATATTTTCATTGTGATTTACATTTATAGCAGCATTTAAATTACAAGGAGATGTGGAGGGCGTTTCAACATTCAAATAATTAATATTTAAAATCTCCTTTGAACTCAATTTGAGTGTACAATAATATTTTGTTTTTTTATATAAGAAGCCCTTTTTAATAAATGTAGTATGAAATTTAGGTTTATTTAATTGAAAATTTGAAATAAATTTATATTCTTTATCAGAGGTATTGGTAGGCAAAGCGTTTAAAATTGTGTTTTTACTCAAATTTTGAGAACCATCTTTAAAAATATTTTCAAAATATGCCTTGTGAGTGGTGGCGTTTCTGTTATCTATAACATTTAGAATTGCGTCGAAATTACCAAGAGTGGTGGAACTGCTATTACCATATTTAGTGTAGTTATCAAATTTTTGCCTCTGGGAGAGGGATGCTGAATCATTCTGATAGTTTTGTAGCGATTTGAGTAGTTCTGGAGCATCTTTATATTCTTTTGGGGAGGAATATTGATGGAGAGAGATTTGTTTTTCGGTTATAAATTTCTTCATATTATCTTAGGAAAACGGGTTCCTTTGAGGGCGATGTAGCAATATTTATTTTTCTTTGCATTATAGGCATGAATATTCGTGGTGAAATTTATATACTTTTTAGGATCAAGTGCCTTTGTAGTGTGGCAACGTTTTTATTGCTTATCATTTATTATATTGAAATTTGCGATAAAACTTTTATCATAAAGCTGAGTAACATATGCTCTTCCAATATGGCAAAATGTGAGTGATTTTGTGTTGTCCTCAATTTGGACGATAAGTTTTGTATATATTACAAAAAAATTGACCCCAAAAGTTTTACTTTAATTTTTACGTTAAAGAAATGGCTATTTTTATTTAAAATATTCAAAAGGGGTGAAGAAAATCTTAAATAAAAAATATACTATTGAATGTAGCCTTTAAAATTTGATAAATGTGAGATTTTTGCTAACCTTTTATGTGCGAATGTTCCGTGGTATTCCAGTCTGGCAATCGATGGTGTATATCTTGCGAGCTTCTTTTACAACTTCTTGAGGAACTTCAGAGTGAAGAGGACGCCACTCTCCCAAATTCTGCTTGTTGGGAATATCAAATATGATGCCTTGATGATAGGAGCGCAATGAACAACACCAGTTCCGTTTAAAATTTATTTCTGATCTATACACCGATCGCCAGCTGAAATATTTATGCGATATGGAATGAGCACATGTAATAGGTCTCACAAAAATCGAAAAAGTGATCCAGCATGGAAAAATAGCTGGCCTGGAGAGAATGAGGGGGGGAAGGAGGAGAGGTGATATTCCCTTAAAGTGGGAGAGAGGTTCTCAAAAAGGATGCTAAAAGCTTACGTGGGGAAATGATTGTAAATTTCCTTTGCAGAATTTTCCTGAAATCAACTTTCAAAAAGTTTTTAATTACATAGAAAATATAAATAGGAATCATGAAAGATACAAAAATCGATGAACAAAACAAAGAAAAAGCACTAGGATTAGAAATAAAAAAAATTAGGCGAAATGGAAACTCGAGAAGTCTTTTATCTGAACGGAGAAGCAAGTGGGGGATTGGAAAAACTCGTACGATGGCTATCGACCAGTAAGAAAATTTAAAAGTCGAGGGGGGGGGGGAATGTCTTATAGATATGAATTTTCTGGAAGTTGGGAAGAAAATTTTAATAGCCTAGGAAAAAAAATAGGCTTTTATTCCTATTTTCTTTACCGAACCCAAATCTATCGGTAAATATATATATATATATATATATATATATATATATATATATATATATATATATATATATATATATATAATATATAACTACTATATATACTATATATATATATATATATATATATATATAACTTAACATATATATATATATATATATATATATATATATATATATATATATACTATATATATATATATATATATATATATATACTCTATATACTATTATATAGCAGAACTGCTATATCGCAGGTTTTTATAAAAATCATAACTAATCATATAGACTAAAAAATTATAATGAATAAATAGGGTAACATCTTTAGGAAAAAAAAGTTACAGCCTCTCAAAAGTTTGCAAAGAGCTCCCGACTTTCTTATACGAACCTATTGAGAATGCCATTTTTCTCACTTGTCCCACTCCCACTGACATATGTGCAACAACTAGTTTCATTCAGTCAGAGTATAAGAAAAGCCTATGGGAAAATTTGAGAGGCTCTAACTTTTTCCTAAAGACCATACCCATTTTGCTTTTTTATTCATTATAAATTTATAATTTTCTTAGATTCTATCTTTATTATTTTTATAAAAATCTGAGATACAGTGATTCTGCTATATATATATATATATATATATATATATATATATATATATATATATATATATATATATATATATATATATATATATTATATATATATATATATATATATATATATATATATATATATATATATATATATATATATATATATATTTTATGTACCGAAACAGCGTTCAAAAAAATTTTTTTTTGTACTACACATAGCTCTACAATTACCTGTGTGTGTGTGTGTGTGTGTGAGTAGGTATGTGTGAGGGTATGTATGCATGTGTATGTTTTTTTATAGTAGTTGTCAAAAAACTTAATAGGAAGGGTAAATAATAATAATGATAATAATAATAATAAAATTATAATTAAAAACCATTAATTTCTTTTTTTGAAACATTGGTACCTATAATAAATATTCCATTAAGCTATAGGAGAGTCTGTGCCTAGAAGAAAAATGGCAAAAACTGGCCTATTTAAATTTGACCAAAAAATTAAAAATTAATATTAATATACCTGAAGAATTTGAATCATCCACTTTTTTACATCGTCTATTTCTCGCAACAAGCCCTAAGCTGTGCGCCTTGTGATGATATGTTGCAAATTTTATATCCCTTGGCCTACTATGGCCTGAGTTTTGGAGGTTCTTAAGTCTTTGCTCTCTTTATAATTATTAAATACTAAAAACTTTTTTATTAAAACACACCAAATGTCCTCATCACTAAAGATTTAAACGTAATTTTAAAATTATAAAGTATTTTTTTCGATTAGATGATCTGATTAGGTCCATACAATTCGGCCCATAAAGTTCTATTTTTCGCAAATTGAATTAATTAAAACTTAATTCATAGGAATCATAGTGTATTAATATTATTATTGATTATCTATGCTTAATTGTTCACTTTTGTAATATTTATGTTTACACAATAATGCTTTACAAATAACACAATGTAACACAAAGATTGAAAAAACAATTTTATAAAGTTATATCTTGCAACACCTCCAAATTCAGAAAAAACAACAAAATATACTTTCATGTGATTGGTTAACAACGAATGGCTATATACACATGATTGGCTAAAATATTGAAATAAATTTTTTTTTGGTTTATCACGTTTTATGGCAAATTTTTGTGAATTAATTCATTTGAATTGTGAAAATATGCATGATCATATATATATATATATATATATATATATATATATATATATATATATATATATATATATATATATATATATATATATATATATATATATATATATATATATAATATAAATATATATATATATATATATATATATATATATATATATATATATATATATATATATATATATATATATATATACTGCCCAGTGAAATTTTCGATTTTTTTCAACGTGGTATAATTGTGGGAAATTGAAGGGACAATGTGTTGCTATTCCTTATCATGCAATTTCCCTACAACTTGTGATAAGTATTTTACCTTGTAATATCTTATGAGCTCTGATTGCCATCTTCTTATAAGTTGGTGTAGCTTATAATTTCCTATAATCCAGGAGGGGCCTTCATATGGGGACCCACATTTCCCACATTTCTCCCCACATTTGGCTTACAAATTTTTTTTGTTGGGTAGATATTAGAATTTTAAGCAACTTTAATATTTCTTCAAAAATCTGATCCATTCCATTTTCCATAATGTACTTAAAAGAATCAAGAGCTTTCCGGAGTTAAAAATCTTCACTAGAATATATAACTTCAAGTTCAGATTTGTGTCAAGATGTTAAAAAATGGATAAACAGTTACAGTCTCTTTTAAATGCAACTGTGGGAAATGAGGTTCTATAAAATTTAAAGTGTTCACGCTCGAAAAGTGGAGCTGATACTAGATGATCACTAAACAAAAACCTCTCCTTAGACCGAGATATTATTATGTCACACACTTCATGCGCAGCAGTTTTTTTAAATTCGTAGTAATTGGAAGCATTTAACGATCTCTTCACCTCACAAACATCATACGTTCCCTCAATTACTTTCATTACGATGGTCATACAGTTTTTAATCTTTTCTAATTCTAATTGTAGTTTACTCACTTTTAAGATTTATGTCTGCATTTCTTGATTGAATTTTATTATTAAAGAAACAATCTACGTGTGGCATTATATGGCGAAAAAGTGAGCCAAAATACAAAAGTAGGATCAGTCAATAGTCTTTGCAAATCTCCTGCTTGATCTCTGTGTTCCTCGTTGTTTGCTTTCATTTAGAATATTTTCAAAGCACTCTAACAATGGCTCTCTATGTTCAAAAACCATGTTTACAGTTCGGATGTTAAAATTCCATCTTGTTTTAACAGTTTTGGAAATTGTTTCCCAATAATTTCATCTAATACAGAGCATCCCTGAGGAGATTGTGAAAAAGGTTGGAATTAGTGATATATTTCTAACGAAATCTCCAACTTCTGGAATATATATATATATATATATATATATATATATATATATATATA
>JABUQX010062098.1:27500-60000 GCA_015478945.1 Trachelipus rathkii
AGGACGGTAATGATCTAATCTACCGGTTTTTAGGTTAATAGGAAAACTATACTATCAGTTAGTAAGGTAGTACTGTAACTATCACTGTAGCTCTATTGTTCGGTTAATTTTTTAGTTAGCCTAAGCTTTGTCTAACGGTAAACGAGTTTCTTACCAGAACGAACTAAAGAGACATCTAGGCAGCAAACTATTCATCAGCAACTTCTTTAAATTGAATGGCTTCCTCTCCCTCCGTGAATAAGTAATAACAACGTTAAACTGAATGAATAGAAGGGGAAGAAACAAAATGCTTCCTTTTGTAATTTTATTTAAAAACTAACTGTTAAGGGAGGGAAGCTAATTACATTATTCGTGACCTATCAAGGTCCTGTAAAATCATGGTCTGCATTAAAAGTAATCACACGGAACTGTTTGTTCGAATTTCCAAATATTATTTACATAGAAAATATAAATAATAATGGAACATTGAATTAATTTGTCTGTGTGTGAGAGATGCAAAAAAAAACATGAACCAAAACTCAACTTAATTATTCTGTTTCTTCTTTCTGATAAGTCCAATTGGATCAGGAATAGGTGAGAGTTAATAACTTGCAGTAAAGTGATAAGCTGTGGTTCAAGATTGAGGTTGGAATGAGGTTGGAATCTGCCAAGATAGGCAATTATTGTGATCCCAGAATTAGCAAAAGCTGTAGTCTCCCAAGAGAGGCAAAGGTCAAAAATGACCCTGAAATGGCAATGATGATCCCAAGATAGGTAATGATAGTCCCAAGACTGGCAATAGGCGATAATGCCCCGAGAATAGCACCTGTAATTAGACAAGTCAAATATAGAGAAGCTCCATGCTGTTATTACAGTGAGTGAAAATTAAATAAGAATGATATTGAAGCTAAAATGAGTGCTTACCCTATGGGAATTATCCCTCAGCAAGGGTACTGAGAAGGTCTTAAAAAGATGATCTGCTGATTGAAGAAAAGTCTGTGAAGAAAAAGAGGGTTAGCACTCATAAATCAATGGAGCTGCTGGTTACACATCTAACAACAAGATTGGAAACTATGAAGTCTTACTTCCAGAGATGTGGAACTCTTCTTGAAATCAAGAGACGGTGGTGGGCCTTGGTGGTAACTGGGTCCACTTTCAATAAGCAAAATATATAATGTCTGTAAATGACTAGTCTACTTATTTTACCTAAAGACAGATAATTAGTAGGATGGGAGAAAGTGCATATGATTATAAGCATAAATGGAAATAATAATATATATAATTATGAATATAAATATATATATATATATTAGTGATGCACCTTTCAGAAATATATTAGGGTGGAGTCGGAGCTACTGCGACAGCCACCCTTACATCCCCCCGCATTAAAATTACGCCCCCACTCAAATTTCTTATAATCATGATGTACTGAAACTGAAATACTGAAGAGCTGAAGATTAAATAATAAGGAGTGGAAGGGCAGCGGAGAGATGAAAGTCTCCATCGGAGAACTGAAACTGAAAGAACAGGAAGAACTGAAATGGGACGGACTGAAATAGTCCAACAGAAGTCACACACAAACAAAAACGAAACCGGAACTGGAATATTTACAAAAGCTAAACTGAAGCTGTAATGACGTCTGTTAAGAAATTATTGAGGAAAGCGGGGAAAGAATGACTGCGACACGCGATCCTCCTCATTGAGTATTTTCCGTAGTGATTGGATACCGGAATATTGACGGAGTGATGAATCGATATCGATAAAAGTTCAATGGTAACAGACGAATAGTCAGTACGATGACTCCAGGGGTTTGATTGGTGTACTCCAATCGAGGAGTCTAGGTAATTCTTGATGTAAGTTCAGTAAATTCATCTCTTAACCATGTCTTCTCACGTCACGGCGAAGGAGATTCGGCTCACTGGCGCCGACAACTTAAGAGAATCTTCGTTACTGTAAAGAGACGAAATATACTGGTTCTATTAATTGCATCTGTGTAATATGTATATAAAAAAATGATGTTCCATTATTTTAATTTAATTATTAACGATTTAATTTTATTATTTACAATTATCGTTTCTGATTTCTGAATTTTCAAATTTTTATAAATTATTTTCAAATATTTCATTCTGTATTAATTGTTTTAATAATGAAAATTATTAACAGTCATTTTTCTGAATTAATTAATCATTTTTATTTATACACAATTTTTTATTAACATTTTTATTTATTTACTTCCTTAACACTTTAAACACTGGAACATGTTATAATTCTTTAAATATAAATATTTTCAGCGGTGCTGGTCTTTTATTTTAATTTCATAAATTTCAAATTTCAAAAAGTTTTATAAATTTTATAAAGTTTTATAAAAAAAAATTTTCATCAATATTTTCATATTTTCACTTATTATTTAGTTATTCAATTTAGTTAATTATTTTAATCTAATTTAATTTAAATTAAATATTTACAAAAAAAATCAATTATAAAAATAATCCTACAACTAATAAGTGTCTGGGTATTGCAAAATGAAACAAAATTGAGTTTGAGAAGAACGTCCGGTTTGTTGGTAAAATAAAATATGGTTGAATTGCTACTAAGGCAAACCTTCAACACTGTAAATTCTGGTAATCAGATATGTAAATATGTAATATGCAAAATAAATATTTAATAATGCCTAATGGGGGAAAATAATTTAAAAAAAATTGGACACTTCCGAAAAATATTATATTTATATTATAGAATTAATAATAATTAATAATATATAATTGCTACAACCAACAAACACTGTTCTTATAGATCTTATAGGCTTTGTTTTCAGTGAGGCTGAGATGACTGTAAGGACTCTACTAGTGTAAGAAGTAATGGTTTTGGTACTAATGTGGATGAAAAGGATATGAGATGAATGAATGTGTCATCACCATTGTACATGCACTGGTGGTCATCCCCAGCACACATGCACACTCACTCTAACACACAAATTCACCACCCACAAAACATCCAGAGAAACAGAGAGAGAACAGAAAACGAACCAGATGACAATGAGGAGAACGGAATACCACAAGAACACAAGTGGCAGTGAATAGCATGAGAACCAGAAGATATTTGAAGATATCATGAAGAAAATCATGTCGAATAACTGTTAATTCAGTTTCTACATATGTAGAAAAGGGCTACGACGTACTATTGTCTAGGGTGGTGGGCATCAGATAATTGTAATGGACACCTCCTAGGCACTTTAAACAGCAAACGCTGCTTGAAAAGTGGCCTCCATAGACGATGGGATGTTTATCATTGTAGTAAATGACAACTGACACCTTGAAAAGATCACAAAAGGCATCGATTACCTCTGGAATGGGCAACTGTCCTGGAAGCTGTAAAAGTCGCAACTTTTTCTGTACGTGTCGGCCCTGTAGCCGATATTTATGTGGATGTTTGCGAAGTTCTTCTATAACTGTTGTTCGAACATCTCCATGACGATCAGAGGAACTATACAAATAGGTTGAGAAGCAACGATATAGAGAATCGCCACCTCCCGGAATTTCGAGAACGAAAAACCCATCGGGTATGAAATCTACTGACGGCTGTACAGAAAGATCAGGATCCGGAGGAGAATCAGGATCTATTGGCGAGCGTGAGAGAGCATCGGCTACCACATTGCTTTTACCAGCAATGTGACGAATCTCAAAATCGAATTCGTTTAACTCCTCCATGGTGCGTGCTAGTCGACCATCGACTAGACTCATGTTCTGTAAGTAAATCAGAGGCATATGATCAGTAAAAATGATGAACCTGACTCCACTCAAAAAGGGTCTCAAGGACTTTACTGCCCATCGTAAAGCCGTTAGCTCTTTGTCTATGACTCCATAATTCCTCTGAGCACCATTGAAGGTCATAGAAATAAAGGCTATTGGTCTGCGTTCATCTTGTTGGATCTGGGAGAGACACGCTCCGGCACCAATGTCGGAAGCGTCGACATGAAGTTCCATCGGTGATGCAGTGGAGTCATAATCGGGAAATCCTAACAAACGAGGGTTTACCAGGGCCTTTTTTAACTCCTCAAAAGCCTGTTGACATTTTGAAGTCCACTTAACAGTTTTACCCCCCGTTTGGCAAGATAATGGTTTACTGATCTGGGAGCAATTAGGTATATGACGGCGATAGAAGTTTACCATTCCTAAGAATTGGCGAAGCTGTTTCACAGTAGTGGGCACTGGAAACTCTAATGCTCCCTGAATATTTTTCTGTAAGGGGAGAATCCCTTTTCTGGAAATATGATGGCCTAGAACAGCGGTCTCCAAACTTTTTTGATCGCGTACCCCTAAGACGAAAATAATTCTAAGTTGTACCCCTATAGGCCTGTATATATATATATATATATATATATATATATATATATATATATATATAAATATTTATTTATTCTTCTCTATAATATATATATATATATATATATATATATATATATATATATATATATATATATATATATATATATATATATATAACTATATATATATATATATATATATATATATATATATAAACTTTACGCCCACACGGAACGGGAGCTCGGATCAAAAAAAAAATTTCACAGGTAGCATCTATGATACATAAATAGATGTTCTAGGGTCGAAATGATTTTTACCTGTTCTAGGGGGCGAAATATATATATATTATTGGTAAAGGTACACAGCAATGTAGGGGGCTCGAACCGACAGCAGGGAACACAGGGGGACATTTTCATAGTCTGAGGGGGGAGGGCGGAGGAACTCCGTGACACCCAAATACCAAGGCAGGGGTTCCGGAGACCACTCGGAGGGAAATGATTACCCATTAGTTCCCAGAAGATAAAGAGACCCCCGACTCACACCATCCGGTGCGGTATACCCACTTGGGGGTATTCTTTAATTAAAAAAACAAAAACAAAACCCCTTACTAGAAAGTCTATTTATTTTACCGAGTAACGTATAAAAGGTCTTAAATAGGCTTTCTCCTCATAATACATAATTATTAACAATAATTTTTTTTATTTTCCTTACTAAAAATTTTACCAGGAATGCAAAGATGTATTTCTTTTCCTTCTTAGCTATTGTAGTTTTTGAGATATGATTTTTTCATTTCGACCCTCAAACATCTATTTATGTATCATAAGCTACCTGTGAGCGTGCACTGATCTGAGAATCCCCTTACGTTCAATTATTGGGCGTTAAGTAACTTTATACCATATATATATATATATATATATATATATATATATATATATATATATATATATATATATATATATATATATACTCGCGGAGAAATTTAATGCATCACCCGTAAATATAATGTAAACTCTTTCATTTCTGGAAATGTAGAGCTAGGGTTTGGTTTTATTTGGGTCATACCTAACTGGAATGTATACCGTAATGTAACTACACCTTGTATGGAACTAAATGGCATAATAAAGACGACCAACCAAATTACGACCCGAAAGTACGTTCATAGAACAAGATGGCAAGACACCAACCAACTAACGAAACAAACCCTATGCTGTAAGTCGTAGCTTGACAAAATATATATTCTCAGAGACAGGTGGCTCGGCAACTCTGGGTAAACTAACCAACGGTCAGTCGAATCCTTCGTCGGTTCAGGGAGACTGACAGCAACCGTAGACGACATGGTCAGGGTCGCCCGAGGGCGACGTCCGAGAGAGATGACAGATTCCTCCGTCTAGCAGTGCTTCGTGAACATTTCCAAACAAGCGTACATCTACAACTTTAGGCTCACATAGCTGAGGGTCAGACATGTGCCCATATTTCGGAAGCACAGTGAAGACGACAGAATGAGCCGGTCGTGTGCAAAGTCTGCCATCGGCCCTCTCCTGATCAGAGAGCATCAGGTTGCGATTTCATTTTTCACAAGCGTATGGAGATTGGACACACACAGATGAGTCGAGGTTCACACTACATGGACCAGATGGACGTCGGCGTTGGAGACGTGCAGGGAGCACTTTTCTGCTCGCAATATCTCCCCAAGGATTCCTTTGGAGGTGACTGCTAGTGATGGTGTGGGCGGGCATTTGTTTGGATGCTAGCACGGCATTGCATATCGTGAGCAGAGAAACTCTAACGGCTGAAAAGTATGCGGAAGACATCCTTCAAGAGTATATATTGCCTTTCTCCTTCATTGGCGTCCACTTTTTGTTACTCCATGACAACGCCGCACAGCACACTGCACCAACGGTACCCACAACAGGTAGGGATCAGACTCCCTGGGCATTTCTGCAGCAGCGAGGAGCCCGGACATGAATACCATTGAACATGTTTGGGATTTGTTGGGTAGGCGTGTTCAAGCCCGTGAACATGCTCAGTCCACACTCAGGGAGCTTGCAAGCGCTTTGACAACATCCCGCAGGAGACCACCTCCAAGATCATTCATTAATGCCGAATCGCTTGGAGGGGGAAGTTGGAAGCGCCAGAGAGAAGAGCGTACAACCCATTATTAGACACCTTTATGCTGCATTTCACATTGTAATTTGTAGAATATTGTTGTTGATTAATAAAATCATCATATCCATATTTTTTTCGTTTTCTTTATTATGCCACTTAATTCCCTACACACTGTCATTACATACGGTTTATACATTTATAACCCTGTGCAACACTCGAGTTAGGTATGAACCAATAAAACCAAACCCTAGCCTGCATTTCCCAATATGAAAGATTAAATAATATATACACGTGATGTATTTTATATATACAGGGATTTATATATATATATATATATATATATATATATATATATATATAATATATATATATATATATATATATATATATATATATATATATATATAACTTATATATATATATAATAACACTCGCCAATACAAGATCATACACTCGCAAGTGATCGTGAGGCTATTTTTCTGTAGGGGAAGAATCCCTTTTCTGGAAATATGATGGCCTAGAAACTCAACCTCAGTTCGACAGAGACGAGTCTTGCTGGGTTTAAGTTTGTAACCATTCCGTTCTAATGCAGTTAGAACCTGTTCCAGAGTGACGAGATGATCTTCAAAAGTAGTACTGAGAACGAAAATATCGTCCAGATAAACCATCACTCGGGACCATGGCAACCCGGTCAGCGCAAGCATCATTCCACGCTGGAATGTAGCCGGACCATTCTTTACACCGAACGGCATCTTCAAATATTCATATTGAGCGAACGGAGTGGAAAACGCCGTTTTCTCAACACTTTCCGGCTCCATTGCGACCTGGTAATAACCTTTTACTAGATCTATGGTAGAGAAATATGTATTCCCATACATATTGTATATCATGTCGATTAGGTTAGGCAATGGAAAAGAGTCAGATTTTGTGACATTATTTAGCTTGCGGTAATCGATACAAAGTCGTAAAGTACCATCTGGTTTTCTGACCGGAACAACTGGAGATGAATACGGTGATCTACTAGGTCGAATAATATTTTGTTCCAAAAGATCCCGACATTGCTGTTCGATTTCCTGGGCAAGTGGTCCTTGAAAACGACGGACGGGAATCCGAACAGGTCTGTCGGTTTCTAATTCAATGGAGTGTGTGATGTTGGTGGCTACACCGACATCGTGATCTCCAACACTTAATGCTGCTTGGTGATTTAGTAAAATCGTAATCAAGTCCTGCTTCTGCTGTTCAGTTATCTGTAATGCAGCAATACTGAATTCCTCCATTAAGCGTTCTACAGTCCAGGTAGATGTACCATTAGAATCGGACGTTTGAGTCACGTCCACTCGTAGATTCTGGACTTGTATTTTTGTTTCAGTAGTAAGAGGAAATAATTGTCCGATAGTGGTGTTTTTCCGAATATACTGAGGGCAGTCGGAAACATTAAGGACGGCAATTTGAGGTCGAGGAGTGTTAAGATCCACTACCCCAGAGACAGAAATAAGAGAAGGATGTTCATTTCCTTGGAACCCCACCAACACTGGTGGTACATCTGAAGGACCCTTAATGTCCAAAAAGCTGCATGAAAATGGGGAAATCAAAATTGAATGGACCAAAACACAACTGAAAAAGGGTCTATTAAAACAATAATCCTTAGCAACGACCTCTAGCTTACCCTCAGAATGATAAACAAGTTCCCTACTTGACAAATCCGGTAAAAGATTAAGTTCCTGCAGAGAAGCTGCACCGAGTACCATTAACTCAGGCATAAATTCGGTAGGAACTATAAAGAAAAGAGTTGGAGGAACAGAAAACCCATTTTCGAAAAAGAGCGGAATTTTTATGTAGTTCTGTATATAAACTACATGATTACGTTGTAACCCGCTAATGGCTTTTATACCGACTTCGGCAGAGGGCAGAAGCTCAACATGGCTGAGATGGTCAGAAACTAGAGATGAACTGATCAAGCTGACGCTTGATCCGCTATCAATCATGCAGCCGTAAAAGCCTGAACTATTCCGAGAAAAAGCTACACAAATTACAAGTGGATCGACTTTGGTGGTATTAAAATCAACTGATATCGTCCTTAAATCTTTTTTCTCTGTAGCTTTGCTAATAGTTGCATTTACGGTAAGAGGATGTAATGTCTAATGAGGCAAGTGTTTTCCCCTGAGTGTCTGATGTTACAACATTCACACAAGGACTAACACTACTACTATCACTACTGCTAACCACTACTGTTTCTGCATGAGAGTGACTAACACTACTGCTAACTGCTACTGTATCTGCACTACTACTATCACTGCTACTACTAACTGCTGCTACTGTTTCTGGAGAAGGACTAGCACTACTACTACTAACCACTGGTTTCTACATTACAACTATCACTAATGCTATCCTCTACTATTTTTTCTGCATGAGGAGCCACTATATGGTTCAACATGGACTGTAAATTCTTCTCCACCGGATGGCTCACTTCCGTGGAGAGTTGGAGATTAAAGCTCCTGCTTGGTCTGCTTCTGATGGGCCCATACATCTTCCTTCATAGTGCGACTTTTTGCACCAATCGCATGGGTCCAGAAATTTTCGTTGCGGAAGCGGAGTGTCACGTGTATTAGTTCGTGACTGCTGGTGTGTATTGTCCGCGCGTGGGGAATTACTATGTTTCCTGTTTTGACCAGAGGATTGTGGTGATCTGTTATGTGTATTCCTCTGAGTCTGATTGCGCGGTGGTGTTCTGTGTGTGCAGTTAATTCCGGCATGTGGGCCCTTACAAAACGGACACACTCTACCAGAATTTGTTTGTGTTGTGCGTGGAGGAGATCTTAAGGATCTACATTCATCCCTTACATGCCCCCTCTTTCTGCAATACGAGCATATCCCGAGATACTTGTAACATTCATCCATTGTATGCCCAACTTTCTCACAGTAATCGCAACAGAGGTGATTTCTGTTAGTGTTCTCATTGCGATATGTGTGTGTCTGTGTATTGTTGTGACTGCGTCGGCTAGTGTTTTGGGAATCTCTGTAAAACCGACTATTTGAACTGTTAGTGGATGAGGGATAAGATTTCTTATTCTGATTTGTGTTATGATATGTTTTCTCTTTGTTGTGAGACTTTTGTCCATTATGAGTATTCTGAAGAACATCGGACCAACCTGGATTTACAATGTCAATCGTGATTGTTGAGTCAAGGTCAGTCTTTGATTGATCCGTTTTACTGTTATTTCGCTCTGGAGTATAATTGTTGGAAACTGCTACTGTAGATTTACCCTTGTTGTAATCGCGATCGAAAGAATCGGCTAAGCTTACAATCTTACTCCAGAGTACACGTTCAGTACTATCCTCCTCAATTTGTTTGATGTATTCTGAAATCCGTTTCTCTACATAAGGAGGTAGGCTGAGGAGAAAAGCAGTTCGTAAGGAATCATGCTCTCTCATTTCTAGACCGTGATATGCTTTCTTGGCTAGATGTTCTAGACGAAGAGCATACATACGGATACTCTCGCCTGGTGTTCGGTATGCTGAATGATAAGCTTTTAGCTTATGCTCATTCTTCCGTTTTTCTTCTTGGTGGAACCAAGCCAGCAAAGTTTCTTTAACAGATCCATAATTTCTATCATCCTTGATGATGAGCTGATACAACTGAAGGAAAGAACCTTCAAGTTGTCTTCCTAACAAGCGCAACCACTGATGAGGCAAGTTAGGGTAGTTGAATGAACAGAATTGTTCGAAATCGGCGAAGTAACTAACAAGATCCTGGTCAGCCTCGTACTTGAACTTTCCTGGATCTACCACCTTGACCTTCCGCGAATTCTTTGCTATTTCTGCCAGCCAGATACAATATGGATTGTGACATCATAAGCATGTGTCGTTCTAAAACGTCCAATCTAGAAGGAGCAAAGAACTGCGGTGGTACTTGATTATTGGCTGTGTTGTATGTTGGTGGTGGTGGTGGAAAATAAAGTCTGTTGTCAATTTGTCCTGCAGGACCTGTTGATCCATGTTGACGATGATCTGATGGTGCTGATACTGCAGCAACTGGAATCAGCATTGCGGAAATACTTGAAGTCAAAGGCTAAAAGATATCTTGACTTTGGAAAGGAGAGTTTACAGTTGTCTGAACGTAAGTCACGTCAGTCGGTTGTGTATTAAGGGGTGTCGTGTATGTCGTGTAAACAGCATCAGAGGGTAACACTCCGTAAACATGAGCTGTCGTGTATGGATTAGGTTCCGACATAGCCATTACTGGAGAACCAGAAGGAGAACCAAAATTTAATAATGAAAAGTCTGTTCCCAACAGATCAGTTGTACTTGGAACAGTAGGAATAGTAACACTGGAAGGAACAACCCTAGCAGGTTGTTGTATTGGTTGTAGTTGTTGCTGCGCTCGCAACAACGCAGTCTCCTCCTTCAGGAACTTGAATTCCTGTGTCATTGTAGCTACAAACTCCTGCAAAGAAGTATCTGACACAGGTTCTATATTAGAAGGACGACCCCGAGCGAAAGCTGGGTCTCGTCTCTGTTCTTTCTCTTTCTCTTCCTTTTCCCTGATAAAATCCAACATTTCATTTTGTGTTGGTGGAGGTAAATCTTCCACTTCATCACCCACACTCACCAAAACTTGCGCTCCCGCAACAACCCTCTCCCCATCATCACCATTCTCGCCCCCATTCAAACTCTGCAACTCTGAAAATCTGTTAGAAGGCTGCATTATGGTTAGGCAAGAAATTATATTTCAAATATATTTCAATATATCACAAAAATAAATATAATGACAAAAAAAAATGATGATAAGAAAGAAAGGTGTTTGCGACAGAGAAGGTGAAATCTGGATAAAGCAAGCAGTATCTAATTTAGAAATTCGAACAAAATTTTTGTATGAATTTTTATATTGCTGCGTAGATCTCGAGTTAGCTTGCTCTCTCTGGCACTCGTTATCTACCACCACTATAACTATAAAACTATAATGACTACTATGACTATGACTACTGGTAAGGTTGATCTACTGACCTAACTCTATTACTACCACTATTCAAGTCATTCAAAAATCAGTCATACTTGTTCCTTCAGGAACCGGAGAAAACATTCGCGTCCCTGTTAGGGCGCCACTAAATTTAAGATGATGTTGGGGAGAGTGACGAAGCACTCAGTGAATCTGAAGCCCGCAAGGGAAGTTATGGCGCTCCGAACTGAAATGACCCGGAAGAAAGAAAGTCCCCAAACATTCACACTTAAACTCAGAACTGAAATCTGATACTATGACTACAACTGCGTTCAGATACTAATAAGGACGGTAATGATCTAATCTACCGGTTATTAGGTTAATAGGAAATCTATACTATCAGTTAGTAAGGTAGTACTGTAACTATCACTGTAGCTCTACGGTTCGGTTAATTTGTTAGTTAGCCTAAGCTTTGTCTAACGGTAAACGAGTTTCTTACCAGAACGAACTAAAGAGACATCTAGGCAGCAAACTATTCATCAGCAACTTCTTTAAATTGAATGGCTTCCTCTCCCTCCGTGAATAAGTAATAACAACGTTAAACTGAATGAATAGAAGGGGGAGAAACAAAATGCTTCCTTTTGTAATTTTATTTAAAAACTAACTTAAGGGAGGGAAGCTAATTACATCATTCGTGACCTATCGAGGTCCTGTAAAATCATGGTCTGCATTAAAAGTAATCACAGACGGAACTGTTTGTTCGAATTTCCAAATATTATTTACATAGAAAATATAAATAATAATGGAACATTGAATTAATTTGTCTGTGTGTGTGAGATGCAAAAAAAAAAACATGAACCAAAACTCAACTTAATTATTCTGTTTCTTCTTTCTGATAAGTCCAATTGGATCGGGAATAGGTGAGAGTTAATAACTTGCAGTAAAGTGATAAACTGTGGTTCAAGATTGAGGTTGGAATCTGCCAAGATAGGCAATTGTTGTGATCCCAGAATTAGCAAAAGCTGTAGTCTCCCAAGAGAGGCAAAGGTCAAAAATGACCCTGAAATGGCAATGATGATCCCAAGATAGGTAATGATAGTCCCAAGACTGGCAATAGGCGATAATGCCCCGAGAATAGCACCTGTAATTAGACAAGTCAAATATAGAGAAGCTTCATGCTGTTATTACAGTGAGTGAAAATTAAATAAGAATGATATTGAAGCTAAAATGAGTGCTTACCCTATGGGAATTATCCCTCAGCAAGGGTACTGAGAAGGTCTTAAAAAGATGATCTGCTGATTGAAGAAAAGTCTGTGAAGGAAAAGAGGGTTAGCACTCATAAATCAATGGAGCTGCTGGTTACACATCTAACAACAAGATTGGAAACTATGAAGTCTTACTTCCAGAGATGTGGAACTCTTCTTGAAATCAAGAGATGGTGGTGGGCCTTGGTGGTAACTGGGTCCACTTTCAATAAGCAAAATATATAATGTCTGTAAATGACTAGTCTACTTATTTTACCTAAAGACAGATAATTAGTAGGATGGGAGAAAGTGCATATGATTATAAGCATAAATGGAAATAATAATATAAAATTATGAATATAAATATATATATATTAGTGATGCACCTTTCAGAAATATATTAGGGTGGAGTCGGAGCTACTGAGACAGCAACCCTTACAATGTGAGTATTATTATATCAAACGAATTACAAGTAAGATCTATATATATACTATCAATTTATCAATTTATAATTTATTGTCTCTCATTCAGCATTTACTGAAAATAAAATTAGCATTCGTACTATATTCATTTTCCATATGTTGTATATAATAAAGTATATAAATATCTCGTCGTTTCTTCGTGCTCGCCTCCAACTGGACAACAGCGAATGACCAGCAGAATTTGTCTTTCATGCTCACCTTTACATATATATATATATATATATATATATATATATATATATATATATATATATATATATATATATATATATATATATATATATATATATATATATATATATTAATACAATTAACCCCTATTTTATTCACTGATGAAATCATAAATTACATTAATTTAATGCATTTTATTTAAAATATGTGTAAATTGTTTTTTCTGGTTAATTTCAATATTGATGGGATGGCTTTTGTTCGTTTGATGTATTACTAGGGGAGAATTACTATTATAAGTGCGTAAATCGTATTTGTGATGATATATCCTTCTGTTAAAATCTATCGTTTCTCCTATATATTTGTTGTTACATGATTTACATGGAATGGCGTAGATTGCTGCATTGTTATTACTGTTGATTTTGGGTTTTGATAGTTTATGAAGAGTATTGTATTTTGTTATTACGTTTCGGTTTTGTGTTTTGTAGTTCATATATGTATTGATTATTAATGTGTATTTATGTTTATTTAAGGTCTTTTCATATTTCCCAAAAAACTTTAACATTGAACCCTTCCATTCATTTATAAATAATATAACACCCTCTATTAAATTTACTATAGAATACTCCGTTAATAAAAATATATCTTTTTCTTGATTTATTATTAAACTGGAACAATCCTAATAACCTAATTTTCTCAGTCTATAGAAAAGCAACACATAATCCTAAACACATACATTGGTATTCTACACATAAAATACATATTAAAAAGGGTGTCATAGTTACTTTAGCACTACGTTCGTACCAAATATGCAGTGAACAAACAATTGAACAGAAATTAAAAACATAAAAGATACGTTGATCAAATTAAAATACCCAAAAAATATCATTAAACAAAGTCTAAATAAAGCGAAAAAAATCTTTTCAAATAAGAAAAATAATACAAGCACAAACTACGATACCTTTAATAAACATAAATACACATTAACAATCAATCAGATATAAACTACAAAACACAAAACCTAAATGTAATAACAAAATACAATAATCTTAATAAACTATTAAAACCCAAAATCATCAGTAATAACAAAAATACAATACTCTTAATAAACTATTAAAACCAAAAAAAAACAGTAATATCAATGCAGCAATCTACGCCATTCCATGTAAATCATGTAACGACAAATATATAGGGGAAACGATAGATTTTAACCAGGGATGGGGAGTCGGAGTTGGGAATCGGGAGTCGAGCATTCTCAAGGGGTAAGGAGTCGGAGTCGGGAGTCGATTTAAAAAAATGACTTATATCGACTCAAAAAACAATTTTGTGTAAACTTTTCACACAAAAATTTGGAAAACTTAAGTGAATTTTTTTATTATAAAGACGTACATTTTTATTTTAGTCTTTCCTTTATATAACTTTTCGTGTTTATTTTTAATTTTTCCTTATATTAAAAGAAAAGAAAAACTTTTTCCAGCGATATTTTAACATTTTCTATGGTATTTTTCTTCCTGAGTCCGAATACGCTAATATTTTTCTTGAGAAACCAGTAGTTCATCCCCTACCGCCCAAATAAACATTTGCCTTAAATGATGCACAGAGAAATATTGACTATAATATATATATATATATATATATATATATATATATATATATATATATATATATATATATATATATATATATATATATATATATATATATATATATATATATATATATATATATATATATATACCGAATATATATATATATTATATATATATATATATATATATATATATATATATATATATACTCTATCTGCTATAACTATATATATCTATATATATATATATATATATATATATATATATATATATATATATATTTCCCCTGTTTCTATATATTTCTTTATATATATTACAGGTCTTTCTTTCTCAGACTCGTGTAAAACCTACATGGAAGCATCGGATTCGTGAAGATAGATTCTTGAAGATTTCAACCTAGTGGACTTTCCCGTTAAGAGATATCTACACCCTCGAAGAAATAAAAGAATGCTTCAAAGACTAGGAAAATGATATTTCGGACTTCGTTTAATAAATTTAATCTATTACGTTCATATGCCTTTTAAATAAAGAAATGTAGTTAAGTAATTTTATATCCTTACTTAATATTCATAGAAAATAATCTTGGAAAAGTCTTCTTAAAATTACAATAATGTTAACTATGATACAGAATGCTTGAGAGATATATTTGTACAAAGTTTCATCAAATAAAATATATGAGTCATAACAATATGAAAGATTTGAGTGGGAGAGATGTAAGTAAGGTCGGTTGTGTTTTACCTGAATGACAGCCGGATGAGATATTACTATACTTCAGTAATATAAAATTAGATTATGGAAAATTCTTCACTTGCTTTTATTTTCAAACAAGAATCAATAAAATATTTCAATCATTTCACATAAAAGAGATGCAAGACTTGATAATCTAACTTTGTAGAAATCGAGGAAAATAAATGAATGTCTCTTCACGACATTAACAAACACGAGATATTATGCTAATATTTTACAAGCATAAATATTGATTTGGCTGCATGAATAAATAACAAACACTTCATAGTTATACAAAATAACACAAAACATAGGCTCGGAGTACAATATTCCCACTCCGCTAGAGCCTGCACAAAACACGACCTACTCTCACAACACTCAGAAAGGACTCCCTCGGTACTATGCGCTACGGTATTATTATACATCTTCATAGCGACGCAGAGCACCTTACTTTACTACAACTACTATTACTACATGGACGTTTGTTTTATTTATTCTGAAAGATGAGACATATATATATATATATATATATATATATATATATATATATATATATATATATATATATATATATATATATATATATATATATATATATATATATTAAATCGGGAAAGAAGCTCCCCCCTTCAGACAATTATTTACACTTGTAAATACTACTTACATTTCTGAACAGACATGTTTACATAAAACAAACTACTTCGTAATTACTCATAAACATAATAAAATCTATAATACAATAATAAATAAGAAAACAAAAACTTCTTCATTCTTCTCAAGATCTTCGTTCGTTATCTTCTCAGCAATTCAGGTACAGGAAATAAGACATCGTTTTAAGAATGATTATTAACAAATAACACTTTCAAATATATACACATACGACATCAACATGGTTCTATCAAAACAATCAACATGACAAATGCAGTCTGCGTTGACAGAGAAAGAACCTGAGAACTATTCTGAGAACGAACGATTAGTAGGATAACGAGAACAAGAAGCTTGACTTTGATCGTCTTGAGAAATAGGAGTACTATGAGTATTAGACACTTTATTACTCGAACGTAACCATCTAGGACTTTGGATACGAGGACCCTGAAAATGTTGATGGGGAACGTAATTACCATCAGAATCATCAGAATATGAACTAGACTTATAAAAACTTGAATTATTTACACTCTCATTTTGATTTTCGAAACCAGAAAACGAAGATTTTGGAACACTATCTGACAAAAATGAGCATTCCTGCGAACTATCATAAACACCTTGGTGAGAATTAGAATTAGAAAATGACCTTATCGGATCATGAAAAGATGAGTTTGAATACCTGTGACTCTCATGCGATTGCTGAACAGACGGCATTCTATTTACATTCTTTGAAGATTTATGAGGGAACATAACAACTTCAGACTCGTCATCATCTGAACTTATGCTGTCAGATTGATCATTTCTATCAACATCGAAATGTACTTGTTTCGGATTACTATCTTTAATAGATGAGAGATTTGGATTTGAACAATGATTTTGATCTGAAATCGGCTCAGCACGATTTTGAAATTATCGCTATGGACTGCGATTTCACGAGATGTCTGGAGACATTGAAGTATAAATCTGTTTCTCCCTAGAATACCAATAAAAGGTCCCTTCCAACGGCGGAACAACTTTTTACATACCCCAGCTGGTTTAACATCAAGAATAAACACCCTACTACCGACTGAGATCTTTCAGCTTTCTTATGCTGTCTTTCTACAAACTTTCTTGTTTCTACTTCTAAATTTTCTTTCGCTATCTCACGAATTAAATTAGTTCTAATAACTATATCTGTTAATTCTTCATGAGTTGGACAATAATTTTTATCTGGATTTGAAAACGGAGTGACGTAGTTCTCTACATCATAAGGTAACCTTTTTGAATACCCGAAAAGAATGAAATGAGGTGAATCTCCTATAGTTTCATTATAAGAGGAATTAATACACAATTGAGCGAAAGGAAGAAAATTAGACCAATCATTACCCTTTTTATTTACGTAATGACGTAAATAGTTTTCAATCTGCAAGTTTGCGCGCTCTATCAAAGAATTAGAAATAGGTGAGCGAACGGTTATCTCCACCTTCTTAATCTTCCAAAGCTTGCATAACTGTTTAAAGAACGACGAAACAAATTCACCCCCCCGATCACTGAGTAGCACATTTGGTGTTGTATGTCTCACAATGACCCTATGAAGCAAAGCATTAGCGATATGAATGCCACTTCGAGACGGAATCGCACATAACTCAACGTAACGAGTTAAAGAATCTTTAAAAACAAGAATATATTTAGCCCCTGACGCTTTACATGGAGGTAAAGGTCCGATAATGTCAGTATGAACCCTACAGAAAGGTTGATATGGAACAGGGTACTTGAAAATGGGCGCTCTCTTAGGTATATTACCCTTCACCCTAAGACAAGAAGAACATTCTTTACAGAAATCATAAACTAACTTTGACATCTTTGGAAAGATGTACCGTTCTCGGATACGTTTTTCTGTTCTCACGTGACCTAAATGGCCAGCTCCTAAACTAGAATGATTAAGACTAAGAATCGTATATACAAGAGAATCGGGAACTTCTATGAGATATTGCATTTCCTTTGTAGCATAATATAGAATATCGTGGATAAGAACATGTGGAAAATTAATACTTTGGCCATTTGTTTTAATGGAATCAATGATTGGAGAAAGTCTTGAACACTTTCTTTGCTCCGTTTTTATTACATCGGATGTGAGATTGAAAAACTTCTTTGTAAGACCAGAATAATCGATACTGGAAATTGAATAAATTGGAGCGAGAGAGGTGGGAAAACGAGACAAATAATCCGGGCAGATATTCTTTTTCCCTTCAATATAAAAGATTTCAGGATTGAATGAATTAACTTTGATGGCCCATCTTGCCATCTTATTATTTAAGTCTTTATTCTTAAAAATAGCAACCAATGGTTGATGATCTGTATAAAAAATACGAATCTTATAACCGAAAACTATGTTTCTAAACTTAGCTAAAGACCAAGTGATAGCAAGTGCTTCCTTTTCAAGGGAGGAATAATTCTTCTCTGCTTTACTCAATGTACGTGAAGCAAAGGAAACAGGACGGTCATTGCCTTGATCATCCTTCTGTGCCAACACAGCACCTAAACCTACGTTACTGGCATCTGTTGAAATAATAAATTCCTTGTTAAAATCCGGAAATTGAAGCAATGGTTCGATGATTAATTTACGTTTTAACGTATCAAAAGCTATCTGTTGCTCACTGAGCCAGACGAATTTAGCGTTCCTTTTGAACAAGGAAGTGATGGGTTGAGCAATGGTTGAGAACAAAGGCACAAGATTACGGAAAAAAGACACGAATCCTATGAAGGAACGAGCAGAGGAAACATCGGTGGGAACCGGAAACGACTTCAAAGCTTGCAGCTTTACAGGATCAGCTGATAAACCTTTTGAACTGATCATAAACCCTAAATAAACTAACGAACGTTTAAAGAAATTTGCCTTCTCCAACTTCACTTTAAGTTTCGCTTTCTTTAACGCGGCAAAAACTAAACTGAGACTCTGATAATGAGATTCTATATCCTTCGAAAACAATTATATCATCGAGATAAATTAATGCATGAATCCCTAATAAATGAGAGAGAGCGAGTTCTATTACTTTACAGAAAACATTGGACGAATTTCTCACACCTTCAGGTACCATCTTGTAATGATAATGCCCTCTGTGAGAAGAAAAAGATAAATAAGGCTTGCTTTCATCAGCAACTTTTATGCCATAAGGATTCGAGGAGACATCTAAACTTGAAAAGATATGTGCATTACTTAATTTGGAAATCGTTTCTTGCACATTATGTATAGGCGATTGGAGAGGTACAATACTTTTATTTAACTTTCTAAAATCCAAAATTATCTTTGGTTTTGAATCACCTTGAACCGGGAGAACAATAAGAGGATTTGAATGTGGAGAATCAGAATTCTCTATGTAACCTTGGACGATACACTCGTCAATCCAGCTGTTAATATCAGCCTGAAATTTGTGCGGAAGTTGATGATTTGGAGTATAAAAATATTTTTGTGAGTCTGGCACAATTTCTATTTTGAATTCACCTAACGGACAACATTCGACTTTATCATCCCCTAAAGCAATAACTTCTTTATGGGCTAAAAGAAAATCTAAGATCTGCTCCAATTGAGCACTATCTTGCAACACCAATAAATCAGATTCTTTCTTCGATTTAGAAAGCAAAATTTCCTTGTAAACATCGCGAAGTTGATCATCGGATAGATCCTGCGACGATTCTATTTTATTTATAATAGAATAAGAACTACGAAAAGAGAGAGGATTAGCATACGAAACAACTGTATTCTTATCAATTGTGATAGCGGAAGGACTGAAATTTACACATTTAATCAACATAGTACCATCTACTACTGTACTAAGAACATTTGCAAAAAGAACATTGGATATGGAATTTTTCTCACTTACAAGAGGAATATCATTAGGCGGCGAAGTTCCAGCCTGAGAACGAATATTAACAGAGAGAATGGCGCTAGAATAGGCTTCAAACTTAACTGTGTTCGGCAAAAACAACTCATAACATTGATCGTTATAAATAGATAATTCATGAACAAGAGATTCATCTTCAAAATTAAGATGACTTAAATTAGACGGAGAACGAACAAAATTGACATTTGATTCTTCAAAAAGTGGATGCGATTTATCGTACATGCGAGGATCGATACTAGTTTTTGAATCATATATTAAAGGATCATAAGCAACCAAAGGAATTTGTGTGCACCCAATATGTTCATTCATATATAAACACTCATTTTTAAAATCGAAGACTACCGGTAAAGAACCTAAAATATCCGTACCAAGAAGCATATTTCCACTAAAAGAACATTGATCTCCAACAACAATTGCATGGATATTAAACAGACGATTGTTTAACAACATTTGGAGTTTGACGCGTCCCAGATTTTGGACGACGTTACCAGAAATAGATTTTAAGACTATGTTGTTTTCTTCTAATTTGAGAGGATATAACTTCTTTAAACTCTCGAATACCTTCCATCTCAGAAGCGAGACCCCACTCCCCAAATCGATATACGACGTTATCCCATATATAAACTCATATTCGACCGTTAAATCGATCTTAACATAAAAACTTTTCCCTATAAGAGGATTGTCTTCAACACTATTTACATCAGTGAGACACGGATTTGAATTAACTATATTGACTATATTAGCCTCTAAATTGGACATCACCACATTGCGAGACTGAGAATGCGTGGTCCCATTCAAAAAAAATGACTCCTAGACAAAGAAGAATGAACAGAATTACTAGAAAAACGATGCGGATTACGCAGATTTTGCACGGCGATTTGGGGGAGAATCGTGACCACGGAAAATGAGGGATTAACTTGGAGTGAATTCTGTCCCAACAGAATGATTTCTTTCTCCCATATTTATTATAAAACTTGATGGGATCATAATTGCCGGATCCAAAAGACTCCACCTGAACTTCGGATCTTCTTCAGAAAATCGATACGAATGCCGGTGATTCATTTCTTAACTATCATTGCGGCCGTCGTTTTAGCCTTTATTTCTCGCCAACGGCGTTTGGTCTTCGCGCGAGGTTGGGTCAATCTCGTTTTATGAGAGAAGTCCAGACATATTACGTTTACCTCCACCTCTTAGTTCCTATCTATGGATTGACATGGAATCGATTTTTGAGAACCCCTATTTTTGAGAACCCTAATTTTTTGAGCACCCCTAATTTTTAATGAGAACTACCTAATCTCTCTTTGTATCTGAGGGACAACCTTCGTATATTTTTTGACCCGCCTGAGAATCTCCCAATTATTAATTTCGCGGCATACTAGGAAACACTCATGTATTTTTGTAAGCATGCGTCGCACAACTAGAGATTATTTCGTGCACCCTCCCTAAGATCTCATGTAGCAACGCGGACTTTCTTCGAAGAAACGGGTGCGAAACACTTCGGCTTGGCTATGCAATCAAAACACTCCGGATTGCGTGTCAGCATATCTGTTGAGAAGTATATATCATTACTATTCTTCCGCGACCTAATTATTACGTTCGCGACCATGATTTAGAGATTTTTATCGTGACTCGGTTGGATAAACCTTCTTGTGCACCGACTAATAACCTTCCTCCTGAAAGAGGGTTTTGCAACTGTGCCACAAACCCGACATTTAGCTTTCCGCAAACCCCTAGAGAAGACTTTTGCCAGAACGACAAGCTATAAACGCGGCCAGTGCCGAGAGAGGGAGCTCGTCCTTATTTCTCACATCGCGGCAGTAACAATAATGGTTTTCTTACATTGAACTCCTAAGCACATAATTATTCACTCATTGGAAAACGACACCGATAACACATCTGCCCACACTACCATCCTTTCAACTCTATCGGACTGATGTGAGGGAGGAGGCAAGAATTTCACTCAAACGCCACATGCCGTTACGAGGACTAGATTTGAACAGGATTGTTATCATTCTGTTTAAAGAAGAAACCTACTACATATTAAGACACTTGTCCTTGCGACGTAAATAGTGGGTTTAACATTTGTCTAGCGATCAGGGTTTTTATCTCAGCTCCTTCATCCCTAAAAGCTCACTAATACTTTGTGGAATTGAGGCTTGTACATTCGAATATAATTAGAATGAGCGCACCGATCGATTTAGCTCCTAACCTTATATCATGTCTTACAGAGCACACGACCAGAATCGATGAATGATTTGAGTTGACCTCTGAGCCTCTGTTAAGCAACGAGACTCGGAATCTTAACGTGCCATTTTAGTCACTAATACTGGACGAGCAACGTCTAGATGGACTTTGAACGCAGACGCGATAGAATACTGAAGGATAAAGAAATATTTTTTAACGACTCCCAGGACACGCCCTTTTCTATCATACCTTTACCGGGAGCGTCAACTCTTTTCTGCACCAAGGTAAGCCACATTACCCTCCTTTTCTGCGACAGAACAACCTTTATATGGCCTCACAATTTTACTATTCATCAGACTTCTTTACCCCTCCTCTCTGCGCTAGCCGTAACAGATTACAACCTACAACTCAACATTAGCACACAAACCTCAACTAATTACACACCTATCAGAGAAAAGGGACTCATTCGGACCGCAATGTTGACAACCTGTCAGTTAAGAACTGGGACGTTGCAATGGTCTCGGGAATTAATAAACAATCACGCCGAAGAAATTTTTCGTGCTCGTTTTCGTCAACGAAACACACTCAGCTCAACTCACAAACCCACTTTATCAAGCGTTAGGCTATCAGAATGTTTTGTCAAGATTGGAAATGTCCATCAGTGGACAAATGATTTAAGAAAGCGAAAATTGAAATGGACACACATAAGAACATATACAGGCGAATTAAGGAACACCAAACACACTTCAACACCCAAACTTACAAAACTGCACCCCATTCTAAGTTGACTATTTCCGATAATACTGTACGAACTCGACCAACTTAAATCGCTACAAAGATCATACCAAAACAGCGAATACATTTTTGTTAAAATCATTAATAACAAAATATAATACTAATAAAAAAAAATAATAATAAATAAAAGAAATAATATAATAAATTAAACTTGTTCCTGTCCTTACCCTGCACCTATTTGGGCGGGCAGAATCCTCCTTGCGAAATTTTCTGAACCTTCTGAATGCTTTCCAATAACGAACGCGATCCAGATCGAAGAATTTGGAAATTTTTCTTTTCTCCACAAAACGGTTTCTAAAAACACAATAAAGAAAATTAATACAACCCAACAAGAAATGATATTATATTTATACTATATAAATATATATATATATATATATATATATATATATATATATATATATATATAATATATATATATATATATATATATATATTTATATATAATAGTGATATATAGATACTAATAATTTATCATCTATCTTCCCTTTGGATTGGGGAGAAAGCTATTTTTTTTATAGCCTGATTCGATTTCACTCTCGCCAGAAATGCACACTTCACAGCATCAATCCTTCGACGAGGTGAGATATTCCTTGAGTTATGTAACGCCCAAATAATCCACGGGAACAAATAATAAACTTTTCCTCTCATTCAGTAAGAGAGGGAAAAAAAGGAAGGAATAATGATTGCCACTTTTTCTTTAATTGCCACAAAGAAAAGATTCCCCAAGTGATTCTCGTCAATACAATATTTCCCCGAAAGATAAATTCACACATTCGTGAAGCCTAAACAATTACTCCACACGCAAAATTCCCAGAGCTTCTTTAGAATATATTATCTTTAACCTATCCCAATCAGATAGTGGAATATATATATATATTAATATATATATATATATTATATATATATATAATTAATATATAATATATATATATATATATATATATTATTTTAAAAAAATATATATATTAATATATATAATATAATATATAATGAATAAAATAATTATATATATCTTTCTAAATTATATATATATATATATAGATTGAATATGATAAAGCAATTTTATTTGCTATGCTTTGATATCTAAAAATGAAAATAAATTGAGAAAAAAAAAAAAAATAACACAATTTCTTTCCGATATGAAATTTACCGTTATTAAAATTTCGCTTAAGAGTGGTAGTGAATCCAGAAATAACCAGATTCCTGACAGGCACTGAGGAGAAATCGCTAGCCTCAAAACGGTCTCTTTTATAATACTAAATGAGTTAAACAAATATTCTAATGAAATATTTACCAAATGCATAAAATCGCAAATTCTCTTAAAAGAAATATATTATATAATTGCTATATATATATAGAAGATATTTCCAACAATATTTGGAACAGAAAATGATTATTTAGAAAATATATTTGAACATTTATGAAAGACAAATATTTTCATGCACGAGACTACTAGCGTAATTATAATGACGTCATCAACGATAGACGTGCGGGAGCCAATCACAGAGAAGATGAATTATTGACATATAACTGCGCATAAAAAAAATGATTTGCTTCAATAAAATAATGACTATTATTATAATAGAGAAAAGAATGTTTTATCAAATAAATACATTATTGATTAATACAAAAAAAATAATTAGATAATTTTCACAGACCTCTAGATACACAGTATACCTTATAATCTTGATACCAACTATTTTTAATCCTCTAATGTGTCAACAATGGATATCCTCCTTTATCATGAAGGCGAAATGGATGTCGTGAACTGAATACTTCTCAATGGAGAACGACGAATATTCTTGAAGAAAAATAGGCATCAACGTAGTAGACCACTTCTTTCGGTCGCCATCAATCTTTTGATTGAGAAAATAAAATATATCTTCAGTAGATATCTTAACGTAGAAAATGATGAATAAATAAGTTCTGACACACGGTCGCTAATTCTTCTTTCCCCTGTTTCTATATTTCTTTCTATATATTACAGGTCTTTCTTTTTCTCAGACTCGTGTAAAACCTACATGGAAGCATCGGATTCGAAGAAGATAGATTCTTGAAGATTTCAACCTAGTGGACTTTCCCGTTAAGAGATATCTACACACTCGAAGAAATAAGGAATGCTTCAAAGACTAGGAAAATGATATTTCGGACTTCGTTTAATAAATTTAATCTATTACGTTCATATGCCTTTTTAAATAAAGAAATGTAGTCATGTAATTTTATATCCTTATTTATATTCATAGAAAATAATCTTGGAAAGTCTTCTTAAAATTACAATAATCTTAACTATGATACAATATGCTTGAGAGATATATTTGTACAAAGTTTCATCAAATAAAATATATGAGTCATAACAATATATAAAAGAATTGAGTGGGAGAGATGTAAGTAAGGTCGGTTGTGTTTTACCTGAATGACAGCCGGATGAGATATTACTATACTTCAGTAATATAAAATTAGATTATGGAAAATTCTTCACTTGCTTTATTTTCAAACAAGAATCAATAAAATATTTCAATCATTTCACATAAAAGAGATGCAAGACTTGATAATCTAACTTTGTAGAAAACGAGAAAATAAATGAATGTCTCTTCACGACATTAACAGACACGAGATATTATGCTAATATTTTACAAGCATAAATATGGATTTGGCTGTATGGATAAATAACAAAACACTTCATAGATTTACAAAAACACAAACATAGCTCGGAGACATATATCCCTCCGCTTAAAGCTGCAACACGACCTACTCTCACAACACTCAAGAAAGGACTCCCCCGGTACTATGCGCTACGGTATTATTATACATCTTCATAGCGACGCAGAGCACCTTACTTTACTACAAACTACTATTACTACATGGACGTTTGTTTTATTTATTTGATGAAGATGAAGATATATATATATATATATATATATATAATATATATATATCTATTATTATATATATATATTATATAATATATATATATATATATATATATATATATATATATTAAATCGGAAATATATATATATATATATTATATTATAATATATATATATATATATATATTTATATATATATATAAAATATATATATATAATATATAATATATATATATATATATATATTTATATATAATATAATATTGTCATTTTTTTTTCCGGCGGATGCTTGTTTGATATATATATATATATATATATATATATATTATATATATATATTGATCTATATATATATATATATATATATATTTCTTTTTCTTTCTTTCTTTATCTACCTTTTTTTCCAAGATTGGGAGTAAGGTGCGCCAAAAGCATCGGATTTGATCCACACATCCTCTACCACTCCTAAACGAAAGTCCAGCCTTACCGCCCCTCTGTACAATTAATTAGTAAGAACTCGTGGCAAAGTCAGAAAAATCCACCTAGAGCTTCATGGGACCCGCGACGGACCCCTCACTATGGTAAATCGTCAATGTAAGGGTTTATCCCCTGGCCCAGGTGGGCCACAAGCATGCCCCCATACAAAACCCCGCCATTCACTCCTACTTAGGCACCTTTATTCTCGCCTCTGCCAAAACTCACATTTCTCTCCTTCAGACATTCGGTTCAACCCGACTCAAAATCCCACTCTTCGTCTTGGTCTTCCCAAGCGGTCGGTTTTCCAACACACTCGCCAAACTATACATCCGCTTTAAAAAACCAACCGACTATCATTCATACCTTTTCACATGACCAACCATTCTCAACAACTTTCCATTTATTCTCACTCATTTCCCCTTTCTCACAACCACAACATTCCTCTCTAATAAGTTCATTCCTTCATTTTATCAATCTTCTCACACTAGATGCCCACTAAGATTGTCCCATCTGAATCAATTTGACACCTTAGAAACTTATACTTCTTATTCCAGACTATAGTCTTCTCACTACTATCAATAACACAGGTAACAACATAACTTCATGTTAAGAACCCTAGCGCACTCAGACTTAGGTCCTTTTACATTCACCAACGATTAATTGCCACCAGAAAACCTATGCCATTTCACAAAATTTCCTAACTACACTCTCATCATCCGGTTCCCTTCTCATCCAACACATACCCTTAAATAGTTTAAAACTCAGACACTTGGTTCAAGTCTGCCTCAACCATCTACCATAACTTCACACTGAGGAACTGTCCCTCCTCACTCACACCATAACCTTACTCTTATCTACGTTTCTTTAAACCCCTCCTTTACCACACCCTGCCAAATTCTCTACCATCCTCATTCAAACTCTCTTCTGATTCCTCCCAACACAGAAACCAAAATCATCCCGATATAATGGTAGGGCACCCTACACCTCAATCTCCATTCCTCCATCATTCTAAAACACCATTCCTGCCATCCCCACCTCCGAATTCTTTCATAACCCATCCATATAAAATTGAATAACCAGGAGACATAACACAACCCTGGCTCACTCCGCTATTAATCCTAAACCAATCACCCTTGACACCATTTATTGTTCGCAATCCGCTTTCACTATCGTCTATCATAATTTCATTTCCATTCAAGAAGCCTAACCCACCAACACCATACTATCACTTAACACCTGCCCATAGAAACTTCCCTATTAACTCTAATCATACGCCTGTTTGCAAATCCAATAAAACCTAAATACAATTTAATTTCCTCTTCTCTCTCATTTTCCCAAACAGGTTATTTCAATGTAAAGATTTGAACCACACTTCCTCTACCACTCCTAAACGCACCTTGTTCTTCACCATATGTTCCTCAGTCACTCGGCGCACTCTTTCGCCCAAAAATACCAGCATATACCTTCCGTACAACACTCAATAAACTTAATTCCTCTATAAATTTGTTAGCAGTTCCCCTTTCTCCCTTACCCCTTATATAAGGGTACTTTTACCTCTCTCCTCCAATCCCTTGAAACTATACCCTCCATAAACGCTTTAATTACACAACTTCCGAAAATCCAATCAATCACCTCGTTCTTGATCATTTCACCAGTAATTTCATCTATACACTGCAGATTTTACCATTCTTCAACCTTTCCCACTCTACCATTACCTCCTCCTTACTCAATAACCTCATCCCGAACTACCATATTCATTCTTGCACCTCAAAACCCAAACATACATTCGCGTCACCACCACCTTTAACCATCCCCTCGTAGCACAAGGGGTGCTGTATCCGCGCACGAGTTTGAGTTTTGTGTTGAAATTGGTAACTCCAGGCTAGTTCGTTGGTGGTGATTCCTTTCTTTTTCACCACCCCCCTCTGTTTCTGGTGGAATTTTCCTCGTCCCATCCTTCTGTATTTCCTGCTGAATTTAATCTCCTCAACTTTATAAGCCTGCTTCTGTGTTCAATGCCGTAATTTGCCGCTTTGAAAGGGTTGAACTTTTTTGAGCGTACTAATACTCCCTCCTTGAAATAGGGCTCTGCCCGTGAATGGTGGTGACAACTGTAAAAAAAACTCCTTGGGGTAGGGCAGATATGTGGCAAATTGAAACTGAACTCCTACTCTTATTCCAAACATCATCAGATTATCCAGAAAATCGCACCTCTCTTCACATTACCTCAGAGTGGACCATATGTGCAACCACACAAATTTTGATCCTTTTCCAACTTAATTAACCTTTAGAATTAATAGTATTGCACACTACACAAAATCTACCATAGCTCTCTCCACAAGTCACTCATCAGAATTGGCAAATCCTTCTATACCCCTTTCATTCCTTTTCACACCAACACATTTCAACCCAACCCTCATTTTTCCGCCGTTTTCCTTTCATCTTTGTTCAGTCCATAGCGAGCAAATCAAATTTGCCCTTCCTAAATACATCCATCCCTCTCTCCTCTTCTCCTCAAACATTTATCCTCTGACATTGCATGTACCCATACGATTCATACATTTTTCCTCCGAAAGATAGGAAAGGCCCGTTTTACGGCGATCAACGACTTCTAAGAGGCCCAATGCATTAGCATTCCCTGCAAGCCCCATCCTAATTACCACCATACCCTTAGTCGCCTTCTACGCATACAGGACAAATAACGAAAATGGGCAATAAGGGATAAGAATGTCTGTAGGATGTTGTCCTAGAAGAGGGGTGGTGGATATAAGTATGCGATATGATATGTGAATAAAAGATGGTGTCTCATAAGAAATGTTTGTCTGGAGGATGAGTGTTGATACGAAAAACGCAGAACAGAAAGGCGACAACCATTTGGCATTGGAATATGTCATACATAACCATAAGCAAAAATGGGCATATATATTATATATATATATATATATATATATATTATATATATATATATATATATATATATATATTATATTATTATTATATATTATATAATATTATATATATATATTATATATATATATATATATATATATATATATTATATATATATACTAATATATATAATAATATATATATATATATATATATACATATATATATGATATATTATATATATATATATATAATATAATATATGATATAATATATAAGTAATAATATATATATTATATATATATATATATATATATATATAATAAGTATATTACTATATATATTATATAAATTATATATATAATATATTATATATGATATATAGTTATAATACTACTTAAACGCAGATATTTAAATTTATAGAAGATTTTTTTCCCTTGGTGACCTTCAATATTTTCTAGGTATTAACTCATGGGAGCGATAGTAAAATTATTTTATTTTTTAATCACGGGACTAAAATTGGGAAGTTTAAAACTAAGTTTTAATCTATACACGGGGCACTTAATTCTTTTAATATTAAAACACTACATTTTATAATTAAGGGTAGCTTCGAGCTTTCGTGTACGGTTACGTACACCTCCTTCGGGAGACTGAGTGGCTATTCCAATCATATCACCTTTTCTTTATTTTACTAGATTTCATCAATCAACTACATCCCTCCATCAAGTTTACATATGAACTTTCGGAAAATGACACCCTCCCATTCCTTGATACTTTATTAACTTGGCACAATTCCAATCATATCACCTTTTCAGTTTACAGAAAACAAACATCCCAACCATCCTACATCCACTGGTATTCCACTCAACCAAGAAATATAAAATTAGCAACGCTAACAGCCCTATACATCCGCGCACTCCGTATCTGTTCCCCTAATCATCTAGACAATGAAACAAAACTCCTTTTTTCTACCTTCACAAATTTAAATTATCCCCCCTATATAATAAATAAAGCCTACCAAAAAGCCAAACAAAAATACTACCACCCCCCCAATACCATCATCAACACTCACAAAACTTTTCTCCCTTTACCGTACAAAATCAATCAAAACACAAAACAACATTTACCAAAATCAATCATCTTCACTCAAAATAATTCCTTCACCCTTAAACACTCCCTCAGACCCCCCACCTCCCACAACACCCTTACTCACTGCGTTTACCAAATTCCTTGTTCCAACTGCCCCTCTGTTTATATAGGTGAAACCAATGATCTCCATAGAAGAACCACCCAACACAAAGAAGACCTCATCAAAAACAGTATAAACTCCGCTCTCACTCAACACAGAACCAGAGCAAGTCACAACATAAACATAAACAACATCACTATATTAAAAACACAAATAATACTCAAAAAAGAAAGATCATAGAATCAGTATACATTTACAATAAAAATAACTTCAATAAACAATTAGGTGAATATAGGCCCGATTCAGTACAAAATTCTATAATTCTTTCATCAAAATACTTTCATCAACTAAAAAACTGAAATAACAACCAACCAAAATCATTCCCAAATTCCTTCCATTCCATGACAGTATAATAGCCACTCAGTCTCCCGAAGGAGGTGTACGTAACCGTACACGAAAGCTCGAAGCTACCCTTAATTATAAAATGTAGTGTTTTAATATTAAAAGAATTAAGTGAACCGTGTATAGATTAAAACTTAGTTTTAAACTTCCCAATTTTAGTCCCGTGATTAAAAAATAAAATAATTTTACTATCGCTCCCATGAGTTAATACCTAGAAAATATTGAAGGTCACCAAGGGAAAAAAATCTTTCTATATATATAATATATATGATATATATATATATATTATATATATATATATATATATATTATATATATATAATATATATATATATATATATATATAATATAAATATATATATATATTATATACAATATATATATAAAAACATTTTTTATATATAAAATAAAAACTACATATTATTCATTATTTTTGTTCAATTTAATATTATCCAAAAATTCTTAATATTTGTTTCATTAATCGGCAAAATTAATCGCAAAAAATTGCCCGAATGACGATTGAAAAAAAATTTAATGACGAGGAACGAGCGTAATCAATCCATCACTTATATATATATATATAATATATATTATATATATATATATATATATATAATTAATATCTATATATATATATATATATATATTATATATATATATATATAATTTATATATATATATATATTATATATTATAAATTATATTATAAAATATAATACTGTGTTATATATATATATATATAATATATATATATATATATATTATATATATATATATATATATATACTATATATATATATATATAATTATATAATATATCTGAATTTAGATATGAATAGGATGGTGCCTTTTGTAACTGATGAATGGATGTGAGGGAAGTGTGGAAAGAACACTTCGAAACTCCTACACAATATTAACAGTAATGAAGAAGTGATAGTGAATGATAAGCTCCCTCGAGCACCTGCCGCTAAGGTACCAAGATCGCGCCGCAAAGATAGAGGGTCAAGTGAACTTCAAAGAAGTACAGACAGTTTATAAAGCCTTTTTGGCCTTTGACCTCGAACCTGTCCAAAAGCTGGGTGAAACCAGAACCCCCCCCCCCCCCAGATATGAGAGCGGTACCCCATACAAGGGGGAATGAGACCCTTGTATAGCTGAGCAACTGAGAGAAGGAAAAAAAAGTCGCAGGTCTAAACAGAACTTATCCAGTTTCTTTGAGGCAGCCCTAGCAACCGTTGTGTGATGTGAGGTTTTCCAAGACATTTTTTTTGTTTTATGTTAAGGCCAAGGGATGTTTATTGTCAACAGGAGAAAAGGAGAGAACCGTCGAAAGAGATAGGAAAGTTAGAAGGTGTTTTTTGGAGAAGTAGATTGGTAGAAGTTTGTGCCTTTTAAAAGAATTGGAAATTTCACAAGGTTTAGACCACCCCAATCCCGAAATTCTATCCCGATCAAAGCAACAAAGAAATCGGAAAAAGATTAAAGACGGAGGCAATTTCCCTAGAAGTAAAAGAGGAGCAGAATGATATGAGCTGAAGAATGAAGGGTCGATCATCGGCAAATGAGTGAATAGAGTTAGAGGTGCAGGTGAAGAAGATCATTTAAATGAA
>JABUQX010062098.1:65000-68447 GCA_015478945.1 Trachelipus rathkii
AATATAATAATTATAATAAATAATAAATAATAATAATAATAGTTAATCAAATAATAATATACTAATAATAGTTAATCAATAATTAATAATAATAATAGTTAATCAATTGAAAGTGGGAAAAGTATTTTTTATGGAAATGAGGAGAAACATTTTTGGTGGTCCCGTAACCGATTCCCTGAGTATAAAATATGTTAGCCCCGGGACTTGAATGTAAGGTTTTCCAAAGTTGCAGATGAATAACAAATGGGCTAACCTCTCAGTAAGGAATAATGATGGAAATGTATAAAGACTAAAAAAGATAAAGGAGGAACTGTAATCCGTTTGAATGGAATGACAAAAGTTCATTCCGCTTCTTCAACTAATTTTCTCTCCCCATAACCTGGTTGATCATGCTTGTTCTCCTGGCCATTCAGGCTAGAGACCATGCTTATCGGGTGTGGAAAAATCCGTTCTCCCTAACTCTCGCTAATTTATTCAGCTGAAAATCGTTGCAGGGATAGCTCTTACACGACAAAGCGGGCCTTTCCCTTCAAAACGAAAGTGCGCGTAACCTCCTTGGTTTCCTATTGACCAAATTTTTTGGCCTCTTCCTTGCTAAGACACAACAACCTCGAGGCAACTTCTGTACAATCTGCTTTCCTCCTCTTATTTTCAATCTGAATTGAATCTGTTGCCTAATTCCTGAAACTGAAAAAGGCCAATCTCTTCGACCTCCTATTTTCCCTCTAACTCAAACCCTGGAAGAATGATTCTGCAAATTCCTCTCCTACTCCTCTCCCTCAGGTTGCCCTTACTCCTTTGCCTGGTGAATTACATTTGATCTTGGTGTATGGGCCCCCTGAATATCTATGAATGTTTAGGAACAGGCGGGTGACCTGGATGGCATTCCTCCTACCGAGTTTGGAGAAGTGTTGGCTATTCCGGTGCTACCCACACCTCGTTCAAAACCCTATATCTCTCAATGTCTCCATACTACACTATTCCTCAGTGGGGTTGGAGAGCTCGCACATTACCCACCTATTTCCGAAAAAAGGAAAGCCCTTCCTTCTGATTATTTTAACTATGGCCCCTATAGCTTCTCCACTTGACTTCTTAATTCCTACAGATCTTGAAAAACCCTTCTCAACTTCTCAACTTATTTAGATCATACTTGGAAACTCATTCCGAAATCGCCAGTTTAACGGCTTTCCGGCGCTCGAGGTGTAACTGCAATATCCTTCTTTCTATCTACACCGATTTATGGTTTTTCGCTCTTAGTACTACGGGGAAACTGCGTGGTGACCGCGTTGATATATACCAAGCCATTTTTGACCGGATATGGCCTGTTCCGCTGCTCTCGCAAGCTCACTTCCTTTGGGGGTTCATCCTCTTTGGCTTTACTTATTGTCTAGCTTTCCTTCCCTTTCCAAAATCACCCAATGTCGGGCTGTTGTTGATGGGCGACTTCTTTCTTTTTCCTGGGACCAAACTTGTGGTGTTTCCTCTAGGGTTCCTGTCTTATTCTTCGCGACTTTATTCCTATTTTTTCATTAATGACTTCTCACCTTCACCTCTACGCTACCCCACTTCATATGCCTGAGACTCGACCTTCATCTTCAAGCTCATGGTCAATCTGTTCCCTCTTTCTTCTAGATTGCCCTCTTACTTCTTAAATAAAATCTTTTCCTGATTGTATTCCTCGCTGATCTGGAATAAGAATTTCCGGAATAGGTTTCGTCTCAGCAAACTTGTGAAATTTCAATTTCTTTGAAGAAACCAACTTCTACAACTCCTTCTCCAAAACACCTTTACTTTCCATCTCTTTTGAACGGGTTCCTTCATCGTCTCCTTTGACAATATAACATCCTTGGCCTTAACATAACAAAAATGTTCTTGAAACCTCATATCACAAATGGTTGCTAGGGCGGCCTCCAAAAGAAACTGGGAGTTCTGTTAAGACTGTGGATATAATTTTTTTTTTTCATATTCTCAGTGCTCCAGCTATAACAAGGGTCCTCATCCGCTCATGTAATGGATACTGCTCTCATATGTCTCGGTAGGGGGCTCTGGCTTCACGCCGCTTTTGACAGGGTCGACTCAAAGCCAAAAGGCTTTAACTGTTCTGTACTTTTCCATCACCTTGACCCTTTACTTTGGTGACGCGGTGTTGGTGTTTTATCTCCTTTAATCATTCACGGTTACCGCAAGCGGCAAAGGTGGCTTGAGGGGAACTTATCATTCGCGTACCACCACTTTATACGACGCCCACATGTGACATACAAGGGGTGCTGTAATCTGCGCACGAGTTTTTGTTGAAGATGTAACCTCCAGGCTTAGTTTTGCTGTGGTGCTTCCTTGCTTCCCACCACCTCTGTTCTGTGGGAATTCTCTTCTTCCAATCTTCCTGTAATTTCCTGCTGAATTTACTCACTCACTATAAAAGCCTGCCGTATGTTTGCTCATCTGCATAATTTATGCGCTAGAGGGTGAACCTTCATGCGCTACAACCCCCCTCCTTGAATGGCCTTTCTGCCCCGTGAGTGGTGGTGACCACTGTAAAAAAAAAAAAATCCTTGTGTGGGCAGCAAATATGTGGCAAATGAACTGAAAATCTCCTAACTCACGCCCACTCCAAAACTCATCAGATTATCCCCAGAACTCGCACTACTTCCTTCAACATTACCCCTCAGGTGGACCATTGTCCAACACACAAAAATTTTGACCTTTTTCAAAAAAAACTTAAAATTTAACCCTTTAGAATTCTAGCACTCACATACACAAAATCTCTGCCATAGCTCTCTACCACAAGTCCCTCATCAGCGGAATTGCAAATCCTTCTATCGCCCTCTCATTCCTTTCCACACCAACAACAACACATTTCACACCACAACCACACACTCATTTTTCGCTCGTTTCCTTTCCATCTTTTTGTTTCAGTCACAGCGAGCAAATCATTATGTCCTTTCTCAATAATCATCCAACTCTCCTTTCTTCTCCTCACCATATTCTTCTGACATTCATGTAACCCTCTATTTCATATATTTCGCCGGAAGATGAGAGGGCCGCTTTTAGGTTGGATCAGACCTTCCCAAAAGCATGCATTAACAATTTCCTGGCAAAAGATAAGTGGTAGTGGGCAACCAACCTAACTTCAACGTCATAGTTTCGCCCTTCTACGAACAACGCCGGACATACGGAATGTGGGCAATTTTTTTTTCCTCACCCACACATAGGTATAGCTAAGGAGAGGGAAATGTCCTGTAAAGAAAGGGGTTTGGGGATATATGTAGTGTTATAGATATGTGATCAGGTGGTGTCCTTAAGATGTTGTCTGAAAGAATGAAGTGTGGATATGGAACGACAACAGAACAGATAGGGAACCATTAGGCACTGGAATGGTCCATACATACCATAAGCCAAAATATAATAATATTATTATATATAATATATATTTAATATATATAAATA
>JABUQX010062099.1:0-25000 GCA_015478945.1 Trachelipus rathkii
GCCAGAATCGTCCAGGGTTTGAGTTAGAGGAAATAGGAGGCCGAAGAGATTGGCCTTTTTCAGTTGGAGAATTAGCAACAGAAGCCATCAGATATCGAATAAGAGGAGGAAAGACAGATTTACAGAAGCTGCTAGAGATATTTTTTGCAAGAGGCAGAAAGATTTGTCAGTAGGAAAACCAAGGAGGTTAGTGCACTTTCGTTTTATGAAAGCCCGTTTTTGCTCGTCGAAGCGTATCCCTGCAACGATTTCTTACTGAATGAAAGAAAATTAGCGAGAGTGATAGGAGAAGAGAATTTTCCACCCCGATACGCGCACTGTCTCTAGCCTGAATGGCCAAGAACAAGCACGATCGAACCAATGATTATGAAAGAGAAAGATTTAGTTGAAGAAGGAATGAACCTGCTCATCCCATCAAACGATAATAACGGAGTATGTCAGACTTTACCATGGAAGTACAATGTTAAGGTTGAGCAATAGCTTGTTAAGGTTGAGGTCAGAAAGAGCATCAATAGATAAATATGAGATAAGGAAAAGAAAAAAATGAAACATCAAGAATATTAGAACAGACGAAGGTTTGAGTCATGTGTTTTGAAAGAAGATGTTATAGGTGTATGAAAGATTATGTGGAGTGGAAAGAATGGAGGAACTGAGCTTTTTTTGAATAATGAAAACAACCTTGTTCTCAATGCCCAAGAAATTCGAGAAAGATCAGAATGCCTAGTTGATCCAAGGGTTACCCAAGGGTGAGCTAAATTGTTGTTGAAAAGGACGTCCTATCGAAATGAGGGAAGTAATGAAGGTGAAGTCGTCGGCATAGGAGTGAATATGTGATGAGCAATAGAAAGAGGTCTTTTATGAAAAAGTAGAAAGAGTTGATGGGGATAAAACAGAACCATGAGTAACACAACTATTTATAGATTTTAAAGGGATGAGCGTGGCAATTACCAAAATACTGAAGGAAGAGGACCAAGAAACAGAAAGACTAGAAAAAAAATCGTCAGTAGAGCGCTTGTTACAAGCCGTGCTGGCGAGCAGAGAAAAGATTAGAAAAATTGAGATGTTTTTAAATCTTCCTACTAGAATAGGTTCGAAAACTATAGAAAGAGCAGAAGTTAAGTCAAATTTGGCAGTGGAAGGTTAACGGCAGTTATGCCGATGGTAAATACTAAAAAAGGGCAAGAGGAAGAAACAAAGTTACAGAGTTAACATTTTTTGAAAATATCAGAAAGGACGGTGAGGAAGAGGAGCCAGTAGGATAAAAACCCATCCTAGAGCTTCACGGGACGCGATGGACCCTCACTATGTAAATCGTCAAATGTAAGGGTTCATCCCTTGCCCAGGTGTGCCACAACCATGCCCCCGAGTTTGAAAGTAGGGGAAAGTTTATTAGTTCTAGTCTTATAGACTCAATCCTATCCAGAAGAAGGTGGAAACCGGAGCACTTCCCACCAAATGTGAGAACGTACTCCATCACAAGGGCGGATAAGTCCAGTTAAACATTGGAGTACTGTTTGGAGGGAAAAAATTCCACAACTTGAACAGAAATGTCAGTAACAATGAAACTACCTAGCAACCGTTGTGATTAATAAGATCCTAGACAGTTTATTTATGTTGAGCCCAAGAATGTTATGTTGTGAACAGGTGAGACGGGAGAGCGTCAGAAAATAGGAAAAATTAGAAGTGTTTTTTGAGAGGGAATGTGAAGAAATTTGAATTTTTAAAAAATTTGATTTCACAAGCATGAAGGCGACCCCACCGGTAAATTCTTTCCAGAGCGACAAAAATAGAATTTTCAAGAAACCTAATATTTATCTTCTTATCTTATCTTCGATCTCAATACTCATGTGAAACAGGGGTAAAGGCGGGTGCGGACAAAATGGAACTTTTTGTGAGTGTTGCGCCTATTCTAGGCGGTGCGGTGCGGTGCGGTGAACAAAAGGTGCCGGTGCCGGTGCGGTGCGGTGGGTGGTGGCGGTGCCAGGTGCGGTCGGTGCGGCACACAAATTAGTTCACCGATGCAGGGGATATTTTAAATTATGAGGGTGTGCGGTGCAGAGTGATGACCATTGAAAAGGGGTAAAGGGCGGTGCGACAAAAATGACTTGTGGTGCGGTGCGTGGTGCGGTGGCGTGTGGTGCGGTGCGGTGCGGTCAGGTGCGGCAAACAATTTTTGTGTCCCTATGCAGGATATTTTAAAATTATAGGGTTGTGGTGCAGAGTGATACTCAAACTTATTGAAACAGGGGTAAAGAGCGGCACGACAAAAATGACTTTTTGTGAGTGGTGCGCATATTCTGAGGTCGGTGCGGTGCGGTGCGGTGCAGTGCTCCGGTGCGGTGCAGTCCGGTGCGGCCACACAATTTTAGTGTCCCGAAGCAGGGATATTTAAATTATAGGGTTGCGGTGCAAAGTGATACTTATTGAAACAGGGAAAGGGCGGTGCGACAAAATGATCTTTTTGTGAGTGTTGCGCCTATTCTCTAAGGCGTTACGGTGGTTTTGCCGGTGCTAGTGTCATTCCTGATTTACGCACTCTATTAGGTAGGCTCTCCTGCAGGATATTTTTAAAGTTATAGGGTTGCGGTGCAGAGTGATACCCATTGAAACAGGGTAAAGGGAGGCGCGAAAAAAATGACTTTTTTGTTAGTGGTGTCGCCTATTCTGAGGTGTGTGCGGTTGCAAGTGCGGTGCGGTGCCATCCATTGCGGCAACAATTTTAGTTTTCCCGATGCATGGATATTTTAAAATTATAGGGTGCGGTGCAGGGTGATACTCCATTGAAACAGGGGTAAAGGGCGGCGCGACATAAATGATATACTCTGCCGGCAACCCTATAAATTTTAAATATCCTGCATCGGGACACAAAATTGTGTGCCCGCACAGACCGCACCACACCGCAAACGCACTCGCACCGCCTCTGAATTATCTCTATATCTTCTTCTCTTATACAAAAAGTCATTTTTGTTACGCCGCCCTTTTCCACTGTTTCAATGGTATCACTCTGGCACCGCAACCCTATATTTTAATAATCACTGGCATTGGGACATCTAAATGTGTGCCGCAACGGATCTGCAACCGCAGCCGAGTCACAGCCTGCACCGCCTCAAGATTATGCGCACCACTCCAAAAAGTCATTTTGGTACGCGCCGACCGCCCTTACCCCTGTTTTCATGAGTATCATCTGCACCGCACCCTAAATTTTTAAAATATCCCTGCATCGGGACACTAAAATTTGGTGGGTGATGTCACCTGACCGCACCGCATCCGCAACCGCAACTCGCCTCAGAATAGGCGCACAACTCATAAAAAGTCATTTTTGTCGCGCCCGACCCTTACCCCTTGTTTCAATAAGTACACTCCTGCACCTGCAACCTCTATAATTTTAAAAATATTCCCTGCAATCGGGACACTAAAATTGTGTGCGCACCGTTATATGGTGACGAGAAACAAGGGGGGTAGGGGATATAACAAAGGGGGGTAGGAAAATAATGGTTCATTGAATTGGTATGAGCATGTGCTCATGCACATACACACTCCCCACGTACATGGCGAATCAATAGAAATTAGGGGACCCCGGGGGACAGCCCCCAAATTAAAACGCCAGGGATGAAAAGTAACCCATAAGGTAGCCCCATACGTAGGATGGCCACATATCACTTAGGAACAGACCCTGAGTCCAGGGCCGCCTGGTTCCCAGCTATAGCCTATTAGTCATAATTGGGGGGTAGGGGATGATACAAAGGGGGGTAGGGTAAAAAACGCTTATTGAAAGTACGTGAGCATAGGCCCTCCCCGCATAACACACTCAACGATGCACGTTCATGCGAATTAATAGAAATATATTGGCTGGCCCCAGGGTAGTGCCCCCAGGGTAGGGCCCCAGACGCGAAAAGTACCCCCAAAAGGTAGCCACTCCGGGGAGAATGCCCAAAAATGCCTCACGTAGACGCGGTTACGGATACCCGAAGATATACCCGAGATATACCCATCCCTCTACTTTCATGGTGGCTACTACTGGCGATGTTAGAAGGATCAGAGCGCTTTCTTTTTCAGGATTGAGTATTAGACCCATGTGGTGCTTCAACACTGAGGGAAAGTGCTAGTAATTGAGAGCTAGAGAATATTAGTTTGAAACGAAGGGGGGGGCAGCACGGAATCACAATTCACCTCAAAACTCGGGGGGAATCCCATCCGGGCCACCCGCCCTTCCTAAACGTTCATAAATTTTCCAGGAGCCCATGCACCCGATCAATGTAATCACAGGCAAAAGAACATAAGGACACCTGAGAGGAGGAGGAGGAGAAGAGAAGATGCCAGAATCGTCCAGGGTTTGAGAGTTTAGAGGAAAATAGGAGGCCGAAGAGATTGGCCTTTTTATTAGTTGGAGAATTAGCAAACAGAACCATCAGATCGGAATAAGGGAGGAAAGACAGATTTACAGAAGCTGCTAGAGATATTTTTTGCAAGGGCAGAAAGATTTTGTTCAGTAGAAACCAAGGAGGTTAGTGGCAACTTTTGTTTGATGAAAGCCCGTTTTTGCTCGTCGAAGAGTATCCTGCAACGATTTCTTAAAGCTGAATGAATAAATTAGCAAGAGTGATAGGAGAAACGAGAATTTTTCCAACCCCGATACGCACTGGCTCTAGCCTGAATGGCAGAAGAACAAGCACGATCGAACCACTGATTATGAAAAGAGAGAAAGATTTAGTTGAAGAAGGAATGAACCTGCTCATCCCATCAACGATAGATAACGGGAGTATGTTCAGACTTTACCAATGGAGTACATGTAAGGTTGAGAATAACCGTTTAAGTCTGAGGTCAGAAAGAGCACAGAGATAAATATGAGATAAGGTCACGAGAAAAATTAACACCAAAAAAATATTTAGAACAGACGAAGGTTTGAGTCATGTGTTTTCAAAGAAGATGTTATAAGCTGTATGAAAGATTATGTGGAGTGGAAAGATGGAGGAAACTGAGCTTTTTTGAATAATATGAAAAACAACCTTGTTCTCAATGCCCCAGTAAATCGAGAAGATCAGATGCTAGTTGATTCAAGGGTGTCCCCAAGGGTGAGCTTATTGTTGTTGAAAAGGACGTCTATCGAAATGAGGGGAGTAATAAAAGGTGAAGTCGTCGGCATAAAGGAGTGGATAGTGATGAGCAATAGTAGAGGTCTTATGAATAAGTTAGATAAGAGTAAGGGATAAAATCAGAACATAAAGTAACACCACTATTTATAGATTTTAAAGGATGAGCAGTGGCATTTACCAAATACTGAAGGAAAGAGGACCATGAAACAGAAAAGACTAGAAAAAAAATCGTCAGTAGAGCGCTTGCTTACGAAAGCCGCATGGCGAGCAGAGAAAAGATTAGAAGAATTGAGAATGTTTTTAAATCTTCCCTACTAGAATAGGTTCGGAAAACTATAGAAGAGCAGAAGTTAGTGAAGATGGCAAGTGGATAGGTTAAACGGCAAGTTAATGCCGATGGTAAATACTAAAAAAGGGCAAGAGGAAGAAGCAAAGTTAAGAGTTAACATTTTTTGAAAAATATCAGAAAGGACGTGAGGAAGAGGAGCCAGTAAGACAGAAAATCCATCCTAGAGCTTCACGGGACCGCGATGGACCCTCACTATGGTAAATCGTCAATGTAAGGGTTCATCCCTTGGCCCAGGTTTGCCACAACCATGCCCCCGAGTTTGAAAGTAGGGGAAAGTTTATTAGTTTCTTAGTCTTAGACTCATCCTATCCAGAAGAAGGGTGGAACCGGAAGCACTTCCACCCCAAATGTGAGAACAGTATCCATACAAGGGCGGTAAGTCCATTTAAAAACAATTGGGTAACTGGTTTGGAGGGAAAAAAAATTCACAACTTGAACAGAAAATGTCCAGTTTTCTTTGAAAACTACCCTTAGCAACCGTTGTGAATATAAGATCCTAGACAGTTTATTTATGTTAGACCAAGAATGTTTATGTTGTGAACAGGTGAGACGGAGGGCGTCAAAAGGAAATAGGAAAGTTAGAAGTGTTTTTAGAGAGGGAAATGTGAAGAAATTGAAATTTTTAAAAATTGAATTTCACAATGGTTTGAGGCGACCCCAACGGTAAATTCTTTCTTTCCAGAGCGGCAAAAATTTTCAAAGAACTATATTTATTTCTTATCTTATCTTCATCTCATACTCTTGAAACAGGGGTAAAGGGCGGTGCGACAAATATGATTTTTTGTGAGTGTTGCGCCTATTCTGAGGCCTGTATTTGCGGGTGCGGTGCGGTGCGGTGTGGTACGCATAAGTGCAAAGCGGTGCAATGCAGGTGCGGTGCGGTTGCGGTGCGACACACAAAATTTTAGTGTCCCGATGCAGGGATATTTTAATTATAGGGTTTGCGGTGCAGAGTGGATACTCATCTGAAACAGGGGTAAGGGCGGTTGCGACAAATTTGACTTTGTGAGTGGTTGGCGCCTATTCTAGGCGCTTTGTGCGGTGCGGTGCGGTCAGGTGCGGCAAACAAATTTTTGTGTCCCTATGCAGGGATATTTAAAAATTATAAGGTAGGCCTAGCAGAGTGATACTCATTGAAACAGGGGTAAAAAGCGGCGCGACCAAAATGACTTTTTGTGAGTGGTGCGCATATTTTGAGGTGCGGTGCAGTGCCGGTGCAGTGCAAGTCCGGTGCGGTGCAGTCCCCGGTGGCGCGCCACAACAATTTAGTGTCCCGAATGCAGGGATATTTTAAAATTATAGGGTTGCGGTGCGGAGTATACTCATTGAAACAGGGGTAAGGGCGGTGCGACAAAATGACTTTTTGTGAGTGTTGCGCCTATCCTATTCTAAGGCGTTACGGTGGGTTGCGGTGCAGTGCGGTCCGGTGCGGCACACAATTTTAGTGTCCCGATGCAGGGATATTTTAAAATTATAGGGTTGCGGTGCAGAGTGATACTCATTGAAACAGGGGTAAAGGGCGGCGCGACAAAAATGACTTTTTGTTAGTGGTGCGCCTATTTCTGCTCCGGTGCCGGTGCAGTGCGGTGCGGTGCAATCCAATTGCGGCACACAATTTTAGTTTCCCGATGCCAGGGATATTTTAAAATTATACGGGTTTTGCTTAAACTGATACTCAATGAAACAGGGGTAAAGGGCGGAGCGCAAAAATGACTTTTTGTGAGTAGTGCGTCTATTCTGAGGTGGTGCGGTGCAGTGCGGTCCGGTGCGGCACACAATTTTAGTGTCCCAATGCAGGGATATTTTAAAATTATAGGGTTGCGGTGCAGAGTGGGACTCATGAACAAGGGTAAAAGGGAAGGCTCGACAAAAATGAATTTTTTGTGAGAATGGTGCGCCTATTCTGAGGCGGTGGCGGTGCGGTCCGGTGCGGCACACAATTTTAGGTGTCCCGATGCAGGGATATTAAAAATATAGGTTGCGGTGCAGAGTGACTCATTGAAACAGGGGTAAAGGGCGGCTTGACAAAAATGAAATATTTATGAATAATTACGTCGACGCAGCGGGTGCGGTGCGGTGCGGTCCGGTGCGGCACACAATTTAGTGTCCCGATGAAGGGATATTTTAAAATTATAGGTTTTGCGGTGCAGAGTGATACTCATTGAGACAGGGGTAAGGCGGCTCGACAAAAATGACTTTTTGTGAGTGGTGCGCCTATTCTGAGGCGGTGCGGTGCGGTGCGGCACACAATTTTAGTGTCCCGATGCAGGGATATTTTAAAATTATAGTGTTGCGGTGCAGAGTGATACTCATTGAAACAGGGGTAAAGGGCGGCGCGACAAAAATGATTATTTTTGTGAGTGGTGCGCCTATTTCTGAGGCGTGCGTTGCGGTGCGGTCCGGTGCGGCAAACACAATTTAAGTGTCCCGATGCAGGATATTTTAAAATTATAGGGTTGCGGTGCAGAGTGATACTCCTTGAAACAGGGGTAAAGGGTGGCGCTACAAAAATGACTTTTTGTGAGTGGTGCGCCTATTCTGAGGCGGTGCGGTGCGGTGCGGCACACAATTTTAGTGTCCCGATGCAGGGATATTTTAAAATTACAGGGTTGCGGGGCAGAGTGATACTCATTGAACAGGGGTAAAGGGCGGCGTGACAAAAATAACTTTTTGTGAGTGGTGCGCATATTCTGAGGCGGGGTGCGGTGCGGTGCTGTCTGGTGCAGCACACAATTTTAGTGCCCGAGCAGGGATAATTTAAAATTATAGGTTGCTGTGCAGAGTAATACTCATTGAAACAGGGGTAGAGGGCGGTGCGACAAAAATGACTTTTTGTGAGTGTTGCGCCTATTCTGAGGCGGTGCGGTGCGGTGCGGTCCGGTGCGGCACACAATTTTAGTGTTCCCGATGCAGGGATAATTTAAAATTATAGGGTTGCGTTGCAGAGTGATACTCATTGAAACAGGGTTAAAGGGCGGCGCGACAAAAATGACTTTTTGTGAGAGGAGCGCCTATTCTGAGGCGATGCGGTCGGTTGGCGGACACAAATTTTTAGTGTCGAATGCAGGGAATTTTCTAAAAATTATAGGGTTGTGTTGCAGAGTGATACTCATATTGAAACAGGGTTAAAGGGCGGCGCGACAAAAATGACTTTTTGTGAGAGGAGAACCTATTCTGAGGCGATGCGGTGCGGTGCGGCACACAATTTTAGTGTCCCGATTTGAGATATTTTAAAATTAATAGGAACTAATAAGTGATACTCATTGAAACAGGGGTAAGGGCGGCGCTTTTAATATAAATATTTTTTATTTTTTGATGTATGTTGTGCTTATTTTTCTCTTATGTGGTTTGCGGTGTCTTGCTCTGTGTCTTTTTACATATTATTTATGTTGTCTTTCATATTTCAGGAAGATTTTTAAAATTATAGGGTTGCGTTGCAGAGTGATACTCATTGAAACAGGGGTAAAGGGCGGCGCGACAAAAATGAATTTTTGTGAGTGGTGCGCCTATTCTGAGGCGGTGCGGTGCGGTGCGGTGGCGGCACACAATTTTAGTGTCCCAATGCAGGGATATTTTAAAATTATAGGGTTGCGGTGCAGAGTGATACTCATTGAAACCAATGGTAAAGGGCGGCGCGAACAAAAATGATTTTTGTGATGTTGCGCCTATTCTAGGCGGTGCGGTGCGGTCCAGTGCGGCACACAATTTAGTGTCCCAATGCAGGGATATTTTAAAATTATAGGGTTGCGGTGCAGAGTTATACTGAAACAGGGGTAAAGGGCGGCACGACAAAAATGAATTTTTATGAGTTGTGCGCCTATTCTGAGGCGGTGCGGTGCGGTGCGGTCTGATGCGGCAAACAATTTTAGTGTCCCATGCAGGGATATTTTAAAAATTATAGGGTTGCGGTGCAGAGTGATACTCATTGAAAACAGAGGTAAAGGGCGGCGCGACAAAAATGACTTTTTGTGAGTGGTGCGCCTATTCTGAGGCGGTGGGTGCGGTGCGGTGCGGTGCAGTTCCGATTTAGTGAACATTCATTCAGTGTCCCGATGCAGGGAAATTTAAAAGTTATAGGGTTGCGGTGCGAGTGATACTCATTGAAAAGGGGGTAAAGGGGTGCGACAAAAAATGACTTTTTGTGAGTGTTGCGCCTATTCTAAGGCGGCGTGCGAAGGCGGTGCGGTGCGGTGCGGTGCAGTGCGGTGCGGTGCGGTGGGGTGCGGTGGGTGCGGTGCGGTGCGGTGCGGTGCGGTGCGGTCCGGTCCGGTGCGGCACACAATTTTAGTGTCCCGATGCAGGGATATTTTAAAATTATAGGGTTGCGGTGCAGAGTAATACTCATTGAAACAAGGGGTAAAAAGGCGTGGCGACCAAAAATGACTTTTTGTGAGTGGTTCGCCTATTCTAGGCGGTGCCGGTGCGGTTGCGGTGCGGTGCGGTGAAGGTCTGGGTGTGGGCAACATAAATTTTAGTGTCCCCGAATGGCCAGGGAAATTTTTAAAATTAATAGGGTTGCGATGCAGAGTGATACTCATTGAAACAGGGGTAAAGGGCGGCGCGATAAAAATGACTTTTTGTGAGTGGTGCGCCTATACTGAGGCGGTGCGGTGCGGTGCAGTCTGGTGTGGCACACAATTTTAGTGTCCCGATGCAGGGATATTTTAAAATTATAGGGTTGCGGTGCAGAGTGATACTCATTAAACAGGTGTACAAGGGCCGTGCGACAAAAAATGACTTTTTTTTGTGAGTGTTTGCGCCTATTCCTGGCCGGTGCGTTGCGGTGCAGTGCGGGCGGTGAGTGCGGTCCGGTGCGGCACACAATTTTAGTGTCCCGATTGCAGGGGATATTTTAAAATTATACGGGTTGCGCTTGCAGAGTGATACTCATTTGAAACAGGGTTAAAAAGGGCGCTCGACAAAAATACTTTGTGAAGGAGCGCCTATTCTGAGGCGGTGCGGTGGCGGTGCGATCCATTGTGGAACACAATTTTAGTTTCCCGATGCAGGGATATTTTAAAATTATATCGTCGCGGTGCAGAGTGATACTCATTGAACAGGGGTAAAGGGCGGCGCGACAAAAATGACTTTTTGTGAGTAGTGCGCCCTATTTCTGAGGTGGTGCGGTGGAGGTGCGTCCAGTGCGGCAACAATTTTAAGTTTAACCCGATGCAGGGAATATTTAAAATTACAGGGTTGCGGTGCAGAGTGATACCCATTGAAACAGGGGTAAAGGCGGTGCGACAAAAATGACTTTTTTGTGATGTTGCGCCTATTTTAAGGCGGTACGGTGGGTTACGGTGCGGTGCGGTCCGGTGCGGCACACAATTTTAGTGTCCCGATGCAGGGATATTTTAAAATTATAGGGTTGCGGTGCAGAGTGATACTCATTGAAACGGGTAAAGGGAGGCGCGACAAAAATGACTTTTTGTTATGGTGCGCCTCTATCTGAAGGCGGTGGTGGTGCGAGTAGACGGTGAGGTGCGGTGACGGTGCGGTCGGTCTGGTGTGGCACATAATTTTAGTGTCCCGATGCAGGGATATTTTAAAATTATAGGGTTGCGATGCAGAGTGATACTCATTGAAACAGGGGTTAAGGGCGGCGCGATAAAAATGAATGTGAGTGGTGCGCCTATTCTGAGGCGGTGCGGTGCTTTGCGGTCAGGTGCGGCACACAATTTTTGTGTCCCGATGCAGGGATATTTTAAAATTATAGGGTTGCGGTGCAAAAAGATACTCACTCATTAAAACAGGGGTAAAAGGCGGCGCGACAAAAATAACTTTTTGTGCAAGTGTGCGCAATTTCTGAGCCGGGGTGCCGGTGCGGTGGCAGTCTGGTGCGGCACCAAAAATTTTAGTTGTCCCGATGGAAACGGGATAAATTTTTAAAAATTATACAGGTTGCGGTGCAGAGTGATACTCATTGAAACAGGGGTAAAGGGCGGTGCGACAAAAATGACTTTTTGTGAGAGGAGCGCCTATTCTGAGGCGGTGCGGTGCGGTGCAATGCGGTGCGGTGCGGTGCGGTGCAATCCATTGCGGAACACAATTTTAGTTTCCCGATGCAGGGATATTTTAAAATTATATCGTTGCGGTGCAGAGTGATACTCATTGAAACAGGGGTAAAGGGCGGCGCGACAAAAATGACTTTTTGTGAGTAGTGCGCCTATTCTGAGGTGGTGCGGTGCGGTGCGGTCCAGTGCGGCACACAATTTTAGTAACCCGATGCAGGGATATTTTAAAATTATAGGGTTGCGGTGCAGAGTGATACTCATTGAAACAGGGGTAAAGGGCGGTGCGACAAAAATGACTTTTTGTGAGTGTTGCGCCTATTTTAAGGCGGTACGGTGGGTTGCGGTGCGGTGCGGTCCATTGCGGCACACAATTTTAGTGTCCCGATGCAGGGATATTTTAAAATTATAGCGTTGCGTTGCAGAGTGATACTCATTGAAACAGGGTTAAAGGGCGGCGCGACAAAAATGAACTTTTTGTGAGAGGAAGCGCCTATTCTGAGGCGAATGCGTGTGGTGCGCATCATCACAATTTTTAGTGTCCCGATGCAGGGATATGTTAAAAATTAAAGGGTTGCGGTGCAGAGTGATAGCTCATTCAAACAGGGGTAAAGGGCGGTGCAGAATCAAAAATTGGAACTTTTTTGTGAGTGTTGCGCCTATTCTAAGGCGTTACGGTGGGTTGCGGTGCGGTGCGGTCCGGTGCGGCACACAATTTTAGTGTCCCGATGCAGGGATATTTTAACATTATAGGTTGCGTTGCTAGAGTGGATTACTCCAATTGAAACGGGTTACAAGGGCGGCTCGAACAACAAATGTTTTTGTGAGAGGAGCGCCTATTCTGCGGCGGTGCGGTGCGGTGCGGTGCGGTGCGGTGCGGTGCGGTGCGATCCACCGCAGAACACAATTTTAGTTTCCCGATGCAGGGATATTTAAAATTATATCGTTGCGGTGCAAGTGATACTCATTGAAAACGGGGTAAAAGGCCGGCGCGACAAAAATGACTTTTTGTGAGTAGTGTGCTTATTCTGAGGTGGTGCGGTGGCGGTGCGGTCCAAGTGCGCACACAATTTAGTAACCCAGATGCAGGGATATTTAAAAAATTATAGGGTTTGCGGGCAGAGTGATACTCATTCAAACCAGGGGTAAAGGGCGGTGCGACAAAAATGACTTTTTGTGAGTGTTGCGCCTATTTTAAGGCGGTACGGTGGGTTGCGGTGCGGTGCGGTCCATTGCGGCACACAATTTTAGTGTCCCGATGCAGGGATATTTTAAAATTATAGGGTTGCGTTGCAGAGTGATACTCATTGAAACAGGGTTAAAGGGCGGCGCGACAAAAATGACTTTTTGTGAGGGTGCGCCTATTCTGAAGCGGTGCGGTCCGGTGGGGCACACAATTTTAGTGTCCCCATCCAGGATATTTTTAAAATTATACGGGTTGCCGGTGCAGAGTGAATACTCATTCACAGAAATATAGAGGTACGGTGCGAAGCGACAAAAATGATTTTTGTGAGTGGTGCGCCTATTCTAAGGCGTTACGTGGGTATGCGGTGCGGTGCGGTCCGGTGCGGCCACAATTATTAGTGTCCCGAATGCAGTGGTCATTTTAAAATGGGAATAGGGTTTGCGTTGCAGGTGATAAACTCATCACTGAACAGAGGTTAAAGGGCGGACGCGACAAAAATGACTTTTTTTGTGAGAGGAGCGCCTATTCTCGAGGCGGTTGCGTGCGTTGCGGTGCGGTTCGAGTTGGTGGCACACAATTTAATTAGTATCCGCGATCAGGGATATTTTAAATGATAGTTGCGGTGCAGGTGCTACTCCATTCAAACAGGGGTTAAGGGCGGTGCGACAAAATGACTTTTTTGTGAGTGTTGCGCCTATTAAGGCGGTACGGTTGGGGTTGCGTGCGGTGCGGTCCCATTGCGGACACAATTTTTAGTAACCCGATGAGGGATATTTAAAATTATAGGGTTGCCGTGCAGAGTGTACTCATTCAAACAGGGGTAAAGGGCGGTGGCGACAAAAATGACTTTTTGTGAGTGTTGCGCCTATTTTACAGGCGGGTACGACGTGGCTTGCGGTGCGGTGCGACGTCCATTGCGGCACACATTTTAAGTTGTCGATGCAAGGGATATTTTTAAAATTATAGGAGTTGCGTTGCAGAGTGATACTCAATAATGAAACAGGGTTAAAGGCGGACGCGACACTAAATGACTTTTTGTGAGAGGAGCGCCTATTCTGAGCGGTGCGTGCGTTTGCGGTGCGGTTCGGTGTGGCCACAATTTTAGTATCCCGATGCAGGGATTTTTTAAAATTATAACAGGGTGCGGTGCAGAGTGATAATACTCATTGGTCAACAGGGGTAAAAGGCGGCGTGAGACAAAAATGACTTTTTTGTGAGTGGTGCGCCTCTTGAGGCGGTGCGGTGCGGTGGGGCGCCACACAATTTTAGTGTCCCGAGGCAGGGATATTTTAAATTATAGGGTTGCGGTGCAGAGTTATACTCATTGAAACAGTAAAAGGCGGCGCGACAAAAATGACTTTTTGTGAGTGGTGCGCCGATTCTGAGGCGGTGCGGTGCCGGTGCGGTCCGGTGCGGCCCGGTGCGGCACACAATTTTAGTGTCCCTATGCAGGGATATTTTAAAATTACAGGGTTGCGGTGCAGATGATACTCATTGAAACAGGGGTAAAGGGCGGCGCGACAAAATAGACTTTTTGTGAGTGGTGCGCCTATTCTGGGGCGGTGCGGTGCGGCGGGTTCCTGTGCGCACACAATTTTAGTTTCCCGAAGCAGGGATATTTTTAAAAATTAACAGTTGCGGTGCAAGAGTGATACTCATTTGAAACAGGGGTAAAAGGCGGCCGCGACAAAAAATGACTTTTTGTGAAACGGTGCGCCTATCTGAAGGCGGGTTGCGGTGCGTTTTTGGTACGGTAGCGGTCCCGGTAGGCACACAATTTTAGTGTCCAGATGCAGGGATATTTTTAAATTATAGGGTTGCGGTGCAGAGTAATACTCATTGAAACAGGGGTAAAGGGCGGCGGCGACAAAAATGACTTTTTGTGAGTGGTGCGCCTATTCTGAGAGGTGCGGTGTGGTGCGGTGCGGCACACAATTTTAGTGTCCCGATGCAGGGATATTTTAAAATTATAGGGTTGCGGTGAAGAATGATACTCATTGAAACAGGGGTAAAGGGCGGCGCGACACAAAAATGACTTTTTTTGTGAGTGGTGCGCCTATTCTGAGGAGGTGCGGTGTGGTGCGGTGCGCAGCCAATTAGTGTCCCGATGCAGGGATATTTTAAAATTATAGGGTTGCGGTGAAGAATGATACTCATTGAAACAGGGGCAAAGGGCGGCGCAACAAAAGTGACTTTTTGTGAGTGGTGCGCCTATTCTGAGGCGGTGCGGTGCGGTGCGGTGCGGTGCGGTGCGGCACATAATTTTATTGTCCCGATGCAGTGATATTTTAAAATTATAGGGTTGCGGTGCAGAGTGATACTCATTGAAACAGGGGTAAAGGGCGGCGAGACAAAAATAACTTTTTTGTGAGTGTGCGCCATATCATCTGAGGCGGTGCGGTAGACGGTGCGGTGCGGTGCCTGTTCGGTGCGGCACACAATTTTAGTGTCCCGATGCAGGGATATTTTAAAATTATAGGGTTGCGGTGCCCCTTACGAAATACAAAGAAAAATGTGACGTTTCGTGTTTCCACCTGTTATCTTCAAGTTATTAAAACAATATGATGGGCATGAATTAGTACAAGTCAAATTTGGGCGAAATGAGAATAAGTATTTATTTCTCAATGTCATCTTGATATTTATGGGTAGTCAAATGGATTCAAGTCAAAGTCTACTGTACATCATTCTTTAATAATTCTATAAATATCAAAAGCACAAAATACTTTTGTCATGCAGTATATTCGCTCTCCTGTTAGTCAGTGTTCTACGCAGTGGGGAGGGCGGGTTTGACGGAGGGGCTACAACCCCCACCGAAATTTTCGTACAACAATTTTTTCAAAATTTTCAAATAAAAGAAATGAAAAATGAGTAAAAACAGGAAAAAAATCGGTAAACCGAAATATTCAAATCGGTAAAGAGGAAGTTCAGTCTCCCCGAAAAAACACCCTGGGTTACTTACCCTTTTTGTGGGGGATTTTTCATTATAATTCTCCCCGTGAATTTATTATGGGTGTACCTAACAAGAAAAATACACATTATATCTAGAAGACGACTTAAAATTAATAAAAGGATTGTTGAAACACGTTTTGCTTTTACCTTATTATCTCGTATCAGACAAGATCTGAGCCAAAAGGGTATTGGAGAGTTCCTACTTCATCAGATATTCAAACAAATCTTGAATATAATAATAATAATAATAACACTAAAAATAATATTATTAATATAAAAAAAATTATAAAAATAATAATAATAATAATAATACGTGATCTATTAATAGGCTATTGACTTCTCTTCTATATTTTTTCCCTAGGAAAGAAATTCACTATAAAGTCTTGACCTTACGGATCAAGATTATCATATTTTTTTTTTTTTATCCAATCCAAGAGTTTCAAACTCATTACATCTAGTCAAAAAAATCTCAAACGTTTTAAGGTTAGTCTGTTAGGTTAAGTTAGGTTAAATTAAGTTAAGTTAGCTCTTCTATTTGGTGTTGAAGTATGTTAGATGTAGGCTAGGTTAGGTAAGGTGTGAAGATTTCGCATTGTCAAAAAGTATAAAAAAACTATCAACAATTTTTTTAGTTTGGTAAGATAATTTCATTTCTTTAGGTATCTTTACACTATGTTATACGCTTATACCTAAGCCATTTTAGGATGAGTTTGATGTTTCTGCATTTAAAACCATAAAAAACTTTGCTATCTTTTTTATGAAATGGAATTTTGATTTATAATTAATTAATTTGACTATTCGTAGATATATCCAAGTGGTTTTTTTTTTTCTTTCCCAGAGCGACCCTCACTTACTAAAGAAATATGCTGGCCCTCCATGTAAAAAAAATGCTGCCATTCAGGCCATCCGTCAAATCTGAGAGCTCCCAATAATCTTAAATATTCGGATAAAATCTTTGATGCTACCACATACCTTTTATTACGAATTATTAAGCAATACCTTTTGAAATGATGTTTATATATATAAAAAATAATACAACTAAACACATATAGCAATGTTTCATCATTTTATTTTATCGTTGAAGTCTATTACTAAGCATATCGTCTTTGCAATGAATTAGTGTTTCACACTTTTTAATACTACGTCAACTTTTAGATGACGTAACATCTATTTTATAATGATTACTTGTATTAGTTTAAATTACACAAGTATTTTGTATCATATAGAATGTGACGTCAATGTTGGAATTAGTATTTCACTTGACTAATATCAATTAAATTCTTCGTAATGCTAGTAAAATTTCATTTGAATTCCCATTTTTAATAATTAAATGTTAACGATAAAGCAAACATATTTAACTTAAATATACTAAATGAGTAAAAAAGTAATTGCAGAGTCAATTTAAAAGTAATTATAGCAAAGTCACATAAAAATGAAACGGACTGATAGAGTTTTAATTAAATTCTCTCTCTCTCTCTCTCTCTCTCTCTCTCTCTCTCTCTCTCTCTCTCTCTCTCTCTCTCTCTCTCAAACGCCCACACAAACACGCATATATATATATATATATATATATATATATATATATATTATATTATCGTATATATATAATATAATATATTAAATATTATATATATAAATTATAATATATAATATAGAGAGAGAGAAGAGAGAGAGGAGAGAGAGAGAGGAAGAAACATGTCCCTTTTGTTGTATCGATAGCAAGAGGGCCTCGTCCAGAGATAGAAAAGAAACTCTTCAGTGCCTTATCCTACATGAATGAAACAAAAATACTAACCCATGAGAAGGGGTTTGCCAAAGTGGCGATACGCCCCCTGGGGGCAATAAAAGATTTTCCAAAGGGGTCGATTCATACACGAGGGTCGAAAGGGGTCGATAAATACCAAAGAGGATCAATTAACATGTCTAGGGAAAACACATAGAATATTCAACAGTAATTCGAATAATATATATATATATTTATATATATATAATTATTATAATAATAGGTATATATATATATATATATATATATATATATATATATATATATATATATATATATATATATCTATATTATATATTACCTGTATAATATATATATATATATATATATATATAATATATTTATATATATATATAAATATAATATATATATATATATATATATATTATATTTATATATATATTATATAATATATATATATTATATATATCCATTTTTCTCCCGAATATCAATAATCTTACTGCTTCTCTTCAGACACATCCATCCCATTAATATCAACTATTTTAATAAAAAGGTATGTTAACATATTTTAAAGGCATTCATTAGTAGTCGCAACTCGCAAGATGACAGTCAGAGGTTTTTTTTCCATCCAATATGATTTATGTTATTTTTAAGATATTTGTGTATCTCACCGTATTAATGATACGTACGGTTTGAGAACTAGACAAATTACAATCTATCATAATTTTCCAATCATTTTTTAAGATTATATAAACAGTGGGAAAATAAATTACTTTTTTTCTGTCAATTTATTAAGTAGCTTTTAATAAAGAGATGGGGAAATAAATTTCTTTCAATTGGGTTAATTATATAGGATTCCTTATTGCTTAACATCAAGAATGCAAAAAATGAATTCGATGTTTTTGTTAAAAACTTTAATATTGAATTAATAATGTCATTTATATAATACATGTCATTATATGAAATTAATGTTTTTCAGTTGAGTATTTATGAGACAAGTTCTCTTTAAAAATAATTCAAAGTAAAATTTCTGATTCCATCATATATTTAATTTATAAAAACAGTGAAGGTTAGTTCCTTTTTGTTTTCTAAAATTAAGCTAATAAAAAAGAGTCATGAGCATATTGAGTCATACGAATATAAAAGTAAAATTACTTAATTATAAAATGCTTCCTTTGCTTTTTGCTTACAGTTCCCACTTCCCTTATCAACTTTTCATCGCTTCAAATTCATAACTTCATACCAAATAAAACCCCAATCGGGGTACGTAAGTGTACATTTATACCATCCTGAACCATAAAAATGATGATAATAAAAGGAAAATACATAAAGAAAGATATTATTTTATTTTAGGTTTCTATGTTGGGTCACAATTTTTTCTATTCTGGGACCACGTTTCTACATTTTATGTTGGGTCATAATTTTTTCTATTTTGGGTTATAGTTGGTCAAGACTTTCTCGTATATTTAATCAAGAGTTTTTTTTATTTTTGGACAAGAGTTTTTGTTTTTGGAACAATTTTTATAATTGAGATAAGTTTTGGTCAAGATTTTGTAGCCTATTGGGTTTTTCTTTTCTTTCTTAGAATAAGATGTTGCTTATTCATTGAATGACTAATTATTTCCACATTTTAGTCATTCCTCTTAGCTTTAAGTTGCCACTCTGTGAATGATCTTTATTTAGCCATTCCTTAGTGGACTTATCATCTTCTTCATCCCATTTCACATTTTTTTTTACATGAATGTTCTTTACATAGACTTTCATGTCTCATACCATGATCATCAATTAAATTGTACAAAAATCTATACTGTAAATGTTCTCACAAATGTTCAAAGTAATTGAATAAAACATTCTTTTAAGTGTGTTTAATTCATCCCTCATTGTTGTACTTTATTTTCCCCTCTATTATTCCACCCTCCTTAAAAACTTGCTATCTTGGTGTATTACCACATTATTACATTCCCCACACCTTCGAAACGCAACCCCTACACAGGAAGAAGGTTCCAGAGACACGTAACTCTGGGCCGAGGTATCAAGAGCTTACATTCCAGACGACGATATCCGGCCACACTCCTGAAACTTCCTGGTACCTGGATTTCCTTTATAAATCTTTAAGGTACAATATTTTGTTTGGTTTGTTATTTTGTTATTATAGCAACTAAGTATACATAGATAGTTCGGTATTTTAATAAATAATTATTAACGACTTCAGAAACCAAATTCCAATCGCGTGAGTGAACATTTGCTTCACTCTCCGTCACATAATTAAAATTGAATTGGCGCCCGAACAGGGACTTTGTTCTTGTGTCGGGTTGCGTTAAAATTCATAACGTGTGACTTCGTTCACGACCTTATTCATCGCGATTGTCATTCTTAAATTTGGTTTTCATCATGTCTGAAGATCAACTTGAGGGAAAAGATCCTCTTCAATTGCCTAAAACTGATGCTCCGGTAGCCGATGTTAATGGTTCTGCTGCTTGTGCTTTGGATCCAAATACACTATTGGCCCTATCTAAAAGTAAGGAGCCTGTTCATATGTCTTCTTATACTCGTTCTCAACCTATTTCATCTGAAAAGATGAAAGATAACGTTGCTATCGATAAGGATTTATTACATGACTTGTCTGATATTCCCACCTTACAAAAAGTACTTAATCACTTCAAACAAGCTAGTGAAACCTTAGAAGATAAGGTGCACCAACAACGTCTTGGTTTTCCTCCTGATCGTGACACTTTTCCTGCGTATTCTCAACGTAATGAGCGTGAAGAATATGATTCTTATCCTCCACTCGATTGTGATTCTACGCGTCCTTTCTCAAGGCGACCACAATATGGAAGGTATGATGATTATCATCCTTCTTTAGTGACCAATTCTCGTAACGCCGGTTCGGTTCTTCCTGGTTTTTCAAACATGCTTTCTAGGCCAGCTCGAAATACTAATTTGTATTCCGATCGTTATTCTTCTGATAGGTTAGGGACAGATTACTATTTACGTGAACGTGAGAGGAGTCTGTTGCAAGAATCCTCATCGCGCTATACTCCTGCACAAAATATACAGTCTCAACTTCCTATTCCTTCTCAAATTCCTAAATCTTAAGATGATAGAGATAGGTATGCACATGATCGAATGTATGCATGTTCTCCGCCTATTAATCGAGCGCGCGCGGATCAATTTGATCAACCTGATTATTCTCGTGATTACTCTCGTGAGTATCCTCGCGATTCCCTTCGTGATAACTTATATCGACCTTTACTTCAGCCTCAGGCACATCAAAGACCGTTTACGAGATCTGATTTACCTTTAGATCCTCGTGATCCCCATATGTACTCCGGTACTCAAATAACAACGCAATTAGATATGATGAGAGAGGCTATTGTTCTCTTAACACAGCTCTTAAAAAACAGTCAAAAACTTAAAGTTGTTGATCCTGGCAAGTATAAACTAGAAGCCGATCAAGACTTTATCACATATCTTTCGGATTTTGAGGCATACTGTAGTCTCCATTACCCTCATGCTCCTCATCAATGGTTGTGCCTTCTTGGTCGACAACTGGAGGGTAAATTTGCACAACTATATACCTTACTTACTAAAGATGACCGAAATTACTTTTCGTTTCGCGATGTTCTTGTTCGTTGGTGGAGCGACGAAGAACAAAAGAAAAAAGAATATCTAATCCAGAAATATCACTCAGTTCGCCGTCATAAAAATGAAAGCATAAAAATGTTTGCACTTCGTCTCGAACGTCTTGCTCGAAGAGCGTATAACGGTGATATGCGTGAACACGACTCTTTGCGTACTGCGTTCCTTTGCAGTCTCCCACCTTACATTGAGAAAACAGTAAGAGAATACATTAAAATGCAGCAGCTTGGTGGTATTCGTCGTGCATCATGGGAAAATATTGTGGAAATTGCGGATTCTCTTGAATCCGATAATACTGAGTATCCAAATTCCATTGCTTAATATACAACTTTCCCTAATAGAGCAAATAATACGTATCCTCTTGCTCTTAAACCCAAACAACGTGACGAACTCAATGAAACAGTGGAGTCCGTCATTCATATTGATCATGTTTCACCAAATTGGGTGGAAACTCTCCAACAGAAGGAGGACTCCAGGAAATTAATTCAATCCCGGAGTTTTCGTCCTTCTAATCGTCCATCCCCTAGTTCTCGTAATCAACGTAGTCTTCCTTCTTCTGAAACCCTTGTAAATTCTTCGTCTCGCACAAACACCACAGATATTATATGTGAATTCTGTGAAATTAAAGGACATCATATGCAAGAGTGCTATAAGTACCTTGGCCTTTGCAGTTACTGCAAAAAGAAAGGACATGTGAAGGCCGAGTGTCGAGCACGCAGAACTTCTTCTTCGCCTCCTTCTTCTAGAATAATTACTTGTCCCTTTTGTAGAGGTCCACACCCGGGTATTAAATGTTCCCAACAAACACCTCCCAGACAAGAGACAGTTGACAATAGACCTACTACTGAACGTTCCCCTCGCGAACTCTTAACAGGAGCAATAAAGAAAGTATACTCCCTTACTCCTACTCATACTACTAACTTGCCTTACGAATCACGACCCATGACCTTACAACCTAATGACCGTTCTCTTCCTCAACGACGTTCTTTAGATCCTTGTGATTCTTGCGGGAAACAACACAAAGGAAGATGTCGAGAAACAGGTAAATCACCTCCTGGGGAGTTAAACTACTAATCTCCCCAGAAATGAGTCATTCTGAGGAGATAACCACTGTGATAGACTCCATCACTAACGTAAACTGCAAACCACTCACTGACGTTCCCTTAGTTACTGATGTACATATGACAATTCCTGACAATCTTCCTAAGACGGAACAAATTAATTTTAATTTTTCTACTACAGACCCTTTGATAGTTTCGGTTTCTTTTGAACCCAATAGCAGGGGTTTTACGGAATGTGTGATTGATGGTGGGGTGGGAGTTAGTCTCATTAGCACTGCTCTACTCGACAATCAATTGAAGAATGTGCCAATACAACCCTCTTCCAAAATTAGGATCAAATCCATAAGTGGGTTGGTACGAGATCATATTATTCCCATAACCTCGTATATAGAATCCCCTCTGTTTTTCTATGATAGTAATTATTCTACTAAACCCATAATCTTTTTAGTGATCCCGGCCGAAATGATGCCGTATTCAGTTATTCTGGGAGCTGCTGCATTAAAAGATAATGCATTATTGCCCGACTTGACGGACAGGTGTTTAGTCCGTTGGGTACAGAATAAATTACAGTGTATAGCTAAAGACGAAAGTTCTTCCATACCTTTTTTCAATTGTGTTAACATACATTCGGTTCATTTATCCCCTTATACGTGTCGGCTAGTAGATGTTGCTTGCCCTTCTTTACTTTCTTCGCCTTCTTCTACTTTGATAGGTTTTCGGGGTATTCCGATGGGTAAAATAAACCCAGTTTCTGGGGTATTGGATTTGTCCATTTCCAATAAAATAGCCCTTATGAATAGTTCGGATCGACCTGTTTATTTGCGGAAAAGTACCGTGATTGGTCAAGTTTTTCCCCTTATTGAGGAAGATCTTCTAAAGGTGGACATTAATTTGGTAAATGCTCCTTCTGATATGTCTGCACCTGTAGTTGAAGAAGAGTGGGATGATGCCAAAATACGAGCGGAATTCCATTTCTCGGACATTCCCATTTCAGAGTCTCAACAGCAAGTTCTTATTAACATGCTCTTGAAACATAAAGCAGTTCTTAGTTTGGGAGATCATGATGTGGGAATGGCCACGAACATTACCCACTCCATTGACTTAGAAAATTCTCGTCCAGTTAAGATACCTGTACGGAGATTTCAGGGTCCTCTTGCGCAGGAAATTGAAAATCAATGTAAGGAGTTATTGGAGCAAAATATCATCCGGCCAAGTAAATCTCCTTACTCAGCCCCTGTAGTACCTGTGAGAAAGCCTGATGGAAAGCTTCGTTTGTGCATCGATTACAGGAAATTAAATAGTATCACAAAACCAGATTCTTTTCCTTTACCTAATCTTACGGACATGATTTATAACATGCATGGGAATAAATATTTTTCTACTATAGATTTGGCTCGTGGATATTATCAGGTAAATATGGAACCGGATAGTATCGAGAAAACGGCTTTTTCCACTCCATTCGCGCAATATGAATATGTAAAAATGCCTTTTGGAGTGAGAAATGGTCCCGCAACATTTCAGCGCGGTATGATGTTAGCTTTGAATGAATTACCATGGTATAAGGTTATGGTATACGTGGATGACATTATTGTTCTCGGTGAAACCGTGGAGGACCATTTCCGAACACTAGAACTGGTATTAATAGCTTTAGAAAAGAACGGGTATAAATTAAAACCCGGGAAAACACACCTTTGTCGTACTGAGGTTGATTTCCTCGGCCACAAAATTTCAAATAAGGGAATAGCTCCCCTCACCAAAAATATTAAGGGAGCTTTGGATTTTCCTATCCCTACTACGGTTAAAAATCTTAGACAGTTCTTAGGAATGGTAAATTTTTATAGGAGACACATTCCTAACTGTTCTCAACTAAGCAAACCACTTTCTTGCCAAACGGGGAGTAAATCAGTAAATTGGACTCCTAAGTGTCAACAGGCTTTCGAAAAGCTTAAACAAGCCTTGGTGGATCCCTGTCTTTTGGGATTCCCTGATTACAGCCCTGATGTGTCCCCTTTAGAACTTCATGTGGATGCTTCTGATATGGGTGCTGGAGCTTGTCTTTCTCAAATTCAGGGAGAGGAGCGAAAACCCATTGCATTCATATCCATGACATTCAATGGTGCTCAACGAAATTATGGCGTCATTGACAAAGAACTTACTGCCTTAAGGTGGGCTGTAAAAAATCTTCGACCTTTTCTTCGCGGTGTCAAATTCGTCATATTCACTGACCATATGCCTCTCATTTATTTACAAAATATGAGTTTGGTAGACGGCAGATTAGCCAGAACTATGGAAGAACTTGATGAATATGATTTTGAAATTAGGTATATATCAGGCACAAAAAATGTTGTGGCTGATGCCCTTTCGCGTTCCCCCATTAATGAAAATACAGAAATCATCCCCGACGGTGACTCAACTGATTTTATCCCGGATGGATATTTTCAAATTGAGATACCAGGTGGAGGGGATTCATTGTACAAATGTTTTTCGATGTTTGTATACGGCACCCAAGATCGACATTTGGAAATTCGTGACACTGTGACGCATGAACTCGAAAAACATCCGGGGAAATATAAAATTCAAGGAAAACAATTCCCTAAAAAACTTCGTTTATTGAAATTCCCCGGTCAATTACCAATTCCCGAGGTTATAACCGCTTTTACGCTGTTATACAAAACACCCGTCCACATGTATTATAATAACGCACGACCCATTATTCATGGTGCTGAATTTAAAAATGACCCCTGTTACTTGAAGTGTGTAGGGGGCATTCATTATAATTATTTAATGTTAACTTCGGCAGATCTTAATTCTAAATGTAACTAATCGAATTCTAACTTTTGAATTCCTTTGGTTACTTTCAAAAAATATTTAAATTCAACTGATGGAATTTTGTCTTTTAAATTCTTTTAGTTGTTCTTCGGATTAATTCATATTTTATGATACTCTATCTTCAAAATATCTTAATACG